>PVKE010001281.1:94447-104916 GCA_004027555.1 Craseonycteris thonglongyai
TCTCTCCCCCCTCTCTCCTTCTCCCCTGCCCCTTCTCTCCCCCCTCTCCCCCTCTCCCTCTCTCTCTCTCCCTCTCTCTCTCTTCCTCTCTCTCCCTCTCACCTCAGGAACTTCTCACATGCTATTCACACGCCTGGCATGCTATTCTCTGTCCCTTACACAAAATCTATCCTTACCCTTCAGTCTCAGCGTGGTGACATCTTGCCTTTGGCTGGCCTCACCCAGACACAGAACCTGGGACAAGGATTCCCATGTGTATTCATTTTCTACACTGCCATAAGCAAGTACCATACACCGGGGGGCTTAAAACCACAGAAGTGTATTCTCTCATAGTTATGGAGGCTGGAAGTCCAACACAGGTGTTGGCAGGATTGGCTGCTTCTTGGGAGCTCAGGGGAGAACCTGTTCCACGTTTCTGTCCTGTTGCTGGTGGTGACCAGCAGCTCTTGGCATCCCTTGGAGCATCTTTCCAATCTCCGCTTCTGTTGTCACACGACCTTCTTCCTGTGTGTCTCTGTGTCACTTCTCCATCACTGGCTGAGGGCCGCTGTGGGAGGTACTAGACCAATGGAGAAAAACTTAAAGAATAAGTAGTCAACTTGTCAAAATGCAGTCAAGGAGAGAGAATTCTACTCCTGGTGGGGGGACTAGCATTTGCAAAGTGCTAGAGGCCAACAAATTATGATGAAATTGGAGCATTGAGAAGCATTCAGGTTTTTGAGATTGGCAGGGTTCAACTGTGGGGGTGCTTGTAGGCCGCAGGGAAGAGGGTGGACTTGGTCTGGAGGATAATGGGGAGCCATGGCAGAGTTCAGAGCATGGCAGGACCAGAGGATTAAGATTTTAGAAAAATCCTTGACTGCTGTGTGGTGAGGCTCTGTAAGGGTTGCAAACTGGAGGCAGGTCTATTCTGGGAGCATGACAGTCAGACGCTATGCTGAGCACTAGTCATGCATTATCGCATGTAATTCTCCCACTATCAGTCCTATAAGATAGATTCCTCATCATTATACCCATTTCACAGATCTGGAAACTGAGTCCCAGAGTGGTTAAGTGATTTACTTGGCATCACACAGATTGTGAATGGCTGAGTCAGGAATGAAAACTTGAGCAGACTGCCTTGCTGGATAGGAGACAGACTCGTGGTGAGAGGTCTTGTGGATGAGTGGCAGGATGTGAGGCTGATGCCAAGGGCTCTGGCTGAGGAATGGGGGACAGTTGGAGACGGAACTCTGAAGTGGGAGTACAAAGCTGGTGTAGGAGGCCTACTAGGCAGTGAGGACTTTTAACCCCTCACCCCTGCCATTCCTGCCCCAGCCCACTTCTGCCTCTCCCCAAATAAAGTTTACTTAGACTCTGAGGACGCATGAACTCAGACCTGAGTCACGAGAAAGAGCCAGCCTCAGGAAGAAAGGGCATCACAGGCAGTGGAAATAGCACATGCAAAGGCCCTGGGGCCAGACTGTGCCTGGCACGTTGGAGGAACAGCGAGGAGGCCTGTAGGGCTGTAGCAGAGGGAGTGAGAGGCAGTGAGGCAGTGAGGGGGTGGATCTGGAATTTGGGCTTTAAGAACTGACCTTATAACGAGAGGGTACCCTGAACAAGTTTGGGTCCTTCTAGGAATCTCAAAAGGGGGTATCATTGGCATTTCCCTTCTGGGTCACTGGGAAGTGCAGGGAGATGATGCTTGTAGTGTGCACTAGATCTAGGCAGCTGGGGGCCACTAGCCCACATAAGGCCTTATAAAGCCCAGGAGCTGGGGATGCTCTGAGACTCTCAGAAGTTTTGCCAGAGGCTTCCCAGGCCTCCAGATCAGAGACCTGGGAATTCTGTCTTGGCCACAGGCCCAGGCAGCTGGGAGCATGTGGGGGCAGGATGTAACAGAACGATGTCACAGAGGCTGGGGCATCTAGAACCTTGGGGGCTCCTGGCCTCGGCATCATCTGCCAGGAAGGCCACTTGGGTAGATCAGTTCCTCCTGAGACCAGCCTTCAAAGACACAGCCTTCAAACGTGGCTGCCACATGGAACCGTTTCCACCTAGGGCCACCCAGGTGCCAGCTGCTCTGCTTACCTGCCTCTGAGGCCCCCATTCAAGCTCGCCTCCATTCCTTCCTGCCTTGGAGATGCCCGAAGGCCTCAGGTCTGCTGTCCCCAGCGGTAGCTAGGGCCACAGGGCAGCAGGAGGAGGGGAGCGGGTGGCCATGCGGCGGCCACGGCCGGCCCTGGCCCTGGCGGCGGTCAAGGCCTCACTGATCCTGCTGGCGCTGCTGGCCCCCTCGCAGGCCGTGGTGCGGGCCGTGCTGGACGGCAACTCGAGCACAGTGGACTTCGCAGATTTGCCAGCCGTGTTTGGGCTTCCCCTGGCTCCCGAGGGCCTGCGGGGCTACCTGATGGAGGCTAGGCCGGCCAATGCGTGTCATCCTATCGAGGGCCCGCGGCGGGTGGGCAATAGCTCCCTGGGCGCCATTGTGCTGATCCGCCGCTACGATTGCACGTTTGATCTGAAGGTGTTGCACGCTCAGCGGGCTGGCTTCGAGGCGGCCATTGTGCACAACGTGGGCTCGGACGAGCTCGTGCGCATGGCACACGTCTATGAGGACCTTGGGCGCCAGATCGCCATCCCCTCGGTGTTTGTGGGTGAAGCCGCCTCGCAGAACCTGCGAGTCATCATGGGTTGCCACGAGTCAGCCCACGTGCTCTTGCTGCCCGACTACCCGCCGTGCCCCGACCTGGACTGCCATCCCGTGCTGGCTCTCTCCTGGATGCTGGGCCGCAGCCTGGCCCTGCTCACGTCCACGTTCTTCATCCTGCGACACCTGTGGAGCTGGCTGTGGGCCTGGTGGACCCGCGAGCCACCCGCGGCCAGGACGCCGGCCTGCCAGAAGGCCCAGGTCCGCACCTTCACTCGGCACAACGACTTGTGTGCCATCTGCCTGGATGAGTATGAGGAGGGTGACCAGCTGAAGATCCTGCCCTGCGCCCACACCTACCATTGCAAGTGCATTGACCCCTGGTTCTCCCAGGCCACCCAGCGCGCCTGCCCCATGTGCAAGCAGTCGGTGGCCAGCACGGAAGACAGCTTCGACATGACCCTGGACAGCGTGGAGGAGGGGGACCCCTCTCTGCTGGGACACCGGCCCCCCATCTGGGCCATCCAGGCCCAGCTGCGTTCCCGGAGGCTGGCGCTGCTGGCCCGAGCCAGCCCACACTGCTGCTGCAGTGCCACCTCCGTGGGGGTGGCCGAGGCCGTGGCGTCCTGGGAGAGGCCCCCAGACCCACTCTGAGGCCCACAGCCCCTGGCTGGCGAAGATCAGGCCGGGGGGGTGGAAATGAGTGTTTCTAGTTCGGAGAGAATAAAGTGGGTCTGACAGTGGATTTGCATCCTGGCTGCTATGGGGTCTCCCAGCCTCTGGCCTCTCATGCCACCCAAGTGACACATTCCAGATGAGCCCAAAAGGCTGGCTCCCAGTGTCTTGGGGTGATTGAGATCTGGGGTGGGGCCCGGGTGGGGTGGGGAGCAGCATTTGAGGTCGCTGTGTTCATCCTGCAGCGATGGCTCTGTGAAGGACTCCCCGGGCCTCCGTTCCAATCCTGGGCCCATGGTCTGCTGATCCCTTCTATGTTCATTAATTACCCATTTAAACTATTTCCAAAAGAAACTTTTTACTATGGAATCACTTTAGATTTACAGGAAAGTGGCAGAAGTCCGACAGAGCTCTCATGTCCCTCTCTTGGCTTCTTGCCCTGACGTTCAAATCTTGCATAAGCGCAGCATGTTTGTCACAGCCAAGCACTGTGGGTATCTTAAGATAAACTAAACTCCAGGTTTTATTTTCATTTTCCCCAACTTATTATACTGGAAAATGTCAAGCACACCCCAAGTACAGAGTAGAATAATGATCCCCCACATGTACCCATTACTCAGACTCAACTATTATCTCCTCATAGCCATTTTTGTATCTTCTTCACTTCCACTCACTCCCCTACTTGCTCCTTTGATGTAAATCCCAGATTTTTTCATCTATAAATTATTTAAGTTTGTGTCACTAAAGCAGTAGTTCTCAACTGAGGTGGGGATTTTGTCCCCAGGGGACACTTGACAGTGTCTGGGGACATTTTTGGTAGTCGCCACTGGAGGGTGTTATTAGCCTCTTGTGGATGGGGGCCAGGGATTCTGCTCAACACCCTATAGCACCCAGTATGGCCCCCATAGAGAATGATCTGCCCCAAAGTCCACAGAGTCAAGGGAAGAGACCCTGCTCTTCAAGATGACACCTCTTAAAATACAACCCCACAAATTCTAGTATCGTATTCAAAACCGCAATTCCTTAATTGCATCAAATATCATCTGGGGGACACGGAAATGTGAACATTTGCGGTGTATATTTCTTTTAAAATTTTTTTTTAAACATTTTTTTTTGTTTATTGGTATTTTATTTATTTATTTATTTTAATTGGTTTTGACAGAGAGAGAGAGAGAGAGAGAGAGAGAGAGAGAGATACAGAGACAGAGGGAGAACTGAACTGGGGGAGCTCCCCAGTTCAGCATATGGGTCCAAACGGGCCAGGGCTGGGATTCGATCCTCGGTCCCCGGCGCTGCAAAGCGAACGCTCAACCCACTGAGCCATCCCAGCTTCCCCCCCTTTTTTTTTTTTAAGATTTATTTTTTATTGTTTGACACAGAGAGAAACCAGAGACAGAGAGAAGGGGGAGGGCCCAGAGCAGTCTCCACAGCTGTACATCACTAGTTTTCAACGTAGTTTCATTCCACAATGGTGGATGTGGGCTGCACAGGGCGGGAACTGGGCCAGGGGCCTCCGCATGGGAAGCATGTTCCTACGAACCAAACCAGGGGCCTCCAGAATGGGAAGCATGCCCCAGGTGGGAACCAAACTGGAGCCCTCCCACAAGGGAAGCCATGGTGTATATTTCTTCAGGTTGTCTGAATCAGGATCTAGATAAAGTCTAGAGTCAATGATGGGTTCCTAACTCTTAGTTGAGAACTGTCCCGTTCACCTCTCTCTCTTTTAATTTTGCCTTGCACTTAATTTGTTGTTAACCTGGGGAGATATCCCCAGTATGGGTTTTGCTAATTGGGTGTCCCTGTGGCGTCATTTAACATGTTCCTCAGTCCCCTGTATTTCCTGGGAATTTGTACTTGGATTCAGAGACCAGCACAGATGTAGTTTAACTTTATGGTGAGTAGATAAGTTGCTTCTTCAGCCTCTAGAATCCAGCCCCCCCACACCCTTTAGGAGATTTAGGCCACATTAAGGGGTCTTCTTGACAATGTGTGAGGCACTCTTGTTTGACAGTGTGGCAAGCATGATCAGGGAGGTCATGAATCTGAGACAGGAATGGTTGGAAAGGGGGCGAGCATGCAGGAAGAGCATTCCAGGCAGATGGCACAGTGTATGCAAAGGCCCTGGGGCAGGAACATGCCTGGAGTGTTGGACGAACAGTGAGGAGGCCTGTGTGGCTGGAGCAGAGTGAGCAAAGAGGAGAGAGGGAGGGGAGAGCAGGTTGTGCAAGGCCTTGCAAAACTTGGTAAGGAATTGGTTTTTACTCTGAGGTGTTGAGTAAAACCATTGGAGTTTTAAGTAGCTCAGAGAAAGTTCCTCTTAACAACACTTCCAGGCCTCTATTTTACAAATGAGACAACTGAGGCCCAAAGAGGCCAAGTCACTTGCTTGGGCTTACACAGTATGTGGGCAATGATGGGATTTGGACCTGGCAGTCTGGTCTTGGTAGATTCATGAGTGAACATTTGCATTTAGACAGGTTTCCTGTTTTGCACACATGGAAGTGTTTTTTACTTGTGCTTTGCTGTTTGTGCTTCATGACGTAGCTGAGAACCTCCAAGATGGTTTAGGGGAAGATTTTTCCTTCATGGATTGATGATGGCAAAGGATGGGCCCTCTATTATGGCTTGTGTGTGTGGTAGAGGCTGACCCACCAGAGCAGCTTAAGCACATGGGGCTTATTTGCTCGTGAACATGAACAGTCAGTTCAGGAATGTCATGGAGGCTCCATGGTATTCATAGCCCAGGCTCCTCCTATTGCTTCACATCTTCAGCAAGTGGCCTTCTCCTCATGGGATAATACAGCTACTTGAGCTCCAACCCTCACATCTGCATTCTAGTCAATGAGAAAAAAAGGGGTAAGGAAGGACTCATCCTGTCCCTTTAAGGTAAGGTGACCAGACGTCCCACTTTTGGTGGGACAGTCCCAATTTTTAACAATTTGTCCCACATCCCACGGTGTTTTAAAAAAGTCCCGATTTTTGGAAAGAATGCACGACAAGCTAGGGAAAGGCGGGAGATAGACCAAAATTTTAATCAAGAACCCCCTCCCCCCCGGCCAATGGTGTCCTGCTTTACCAATGTTAAAATCTGGTCACCTTACTTTAAGGACACTTCCCAGAAATTCCACATATTATTTCTGCTCCTACCCCATCTGCCAGAACTTGGTCATGTGGCTATACTTCCTAAAAGGATGCTGGGAAATGTAGTTTTTATTCTGAGTGGCCAAAGGTCCAGCTGAAAACCAGGGGTGCTATTATTATTGAAAAGGAGAGAACAGGAGTTTGAGGTGGCCAGCATCACCTGCCCTTTAAAGATTTATTTTTATTGTTTTTGACAGAGAGAGAGAAAGAGCGAGAGAGAGAGACAGAGGAAGAGAGAGAGAGAGAAGGGGGAGAGCCTAAAGCAGTCTCCACCGTTGCACGTCATCAGCTCTCGACATAGTTTCACTCCACAGGTGAACGTGGGTCTGCGCAGGGCAGGAACAGGGTCGGGGGGCCTACCACATGGGAGGCATGCTCCCGTGAGCTAGGGGCTTCCTACTTGGAAGGAGCTGAACCGTGGGCCACCCATATGGGAAGTTCACCCAAGTGAGAACTGAACTGGGGGCACACCCCAGTTCAGCATATGGGTCTACATGGGCCAGGGCTGGGATTTGATCCTTGAGCCCTGGGGCTGCAAGATGAGTGCTCAACCCGCTGAGCCATCCCGGCTTTCCTCACCTGCCATTTAGACCCATTGAGAGTCACAGGAACCACAAGGGAGCAGGAACATCCTGGTTCCCTGGACCAATGACCTTTCTCACAATCAACTAACCTGTTAGGGGAGGGAGTGAGCTCACTGTCACTAGGAAGGAAAACAGCTCTTACTTAGGCTCTACTGTGCTCCAGGTCCCAGCCCACCTGGCTCCTTTCTACTACGTAACTTCTCGGGGCCTCAGTTTCTCCATCTGTAGTTAGGGAACAGCAACAACACCTGCCCTGCAGAGTTCCCCACCAGGGATGGTCATGCATCGTGCCTGACAGCTCTAACACGTTCTGTCAGGATTTTTTGATTGGCTAAGAGACTTGCCCACAGTCTAGCTATAGTATTGGGTGATCAGAGCTGTGATAGGAGAAACTCAGACACTGTGTTAACTCAAATGGAGGTGCCAGACCCAACCCAGAGAATCTTGGAGGCTTTCTGGAGGAGGTGTTTTCTAGAGTGAGAACAGAAAGAGCAGGGTCAGCACCGTGAAGAGGAACAGTGATCCTGGCACCTGGAACAGCAGGGACAAAGGCCCCAAAGAGCCTGGTCTGGCATCCAGTGGGTGCTGAATACACAGAGGCCTTGCCCCCAAATCAGGAACTTCTCCCTCTAATGAAGCCTCAGCTTCCTCCCAGCCTCTTCAGCCCCCAATAGCCAGGCCTGGGCCCTTCTCCAGGTGCCTCCAGGAGAGTGGGGCATTGCCAAGGACCACTAGCTTCCCGAGGCCTGCCCGTGCCAGCCCCGTCAGTGCCACTTGGCAGCCACTCTATGTAAACACCGGCAGAGGCTCCCCCGCCCCATCCAGGCAGGGCCCCATCTGTGTGGTCTAAGTGGGAGTGTGACCAAAGGGGGGAACTGAGGGTCAGAGAAGGAGCGACTAACCTCAGTGATGGGGATGGACTTGGGGATAACAGGAGCTACCAGCACGACTACTGAGCGCACATAGGCTGCCCGGTGCCTGCACTGACTCGTTGCGTCCTGAGCCAGGTTCCTGGTCACACCCCCATTTTCCAGAGGACGAGACTGAGTCTGTAAAAGAGGATGTGGCTTACCCAGGGCCACATACTTGGAAGCTTACTGAACCAATGGCAATGGGGAGCTCACCTGTGCACCTGAGACAGTCTTTTTCATTCTTAAATGGCTCTGACTTCCAGTTCTGCATTCTGCTGGCCTCCACCTCCCAATGTATGGGGTCATAGCTCCAACTGTCTGCACGATGGCATGGGCTGACTGCCTACTTGTCCAAGCCTGTGCCGGGAACCCTACATGCAGCCGCGACCAAGACAGACCCAGGCTGGGACTCCTGGGGTCCCAGTCTAGTGTGGGGATTGGACCATCACAAGGCCGTGGCAGGGTGACTAGGGCTGTGAAGGGGGACACACAGGTGAGGGTTCCGAGGGGCACTTGCCCCAGCCCGGAGGGCCAGGGAAGGCTTCTCAGGCAGGGCATCTACCTCAAAACCTGAAGGATAGAATGGAAACAGCTCAGCAGGGGTGGCAAGGGTGTTCCAGGGGGGAGGGAACAATATATGCAAGGATCCAGAACCCTAGAAGACCCAAGTGGCTTAAACTTTTAGATATTTCCCTATTTCTATACACATGCACACTTCTATATTATAACAAATAATGACACTTCAAGTTCATAACAAATCTCTCTTCAGCAGCCTGGAAATGCTTGGGCTCCATTATTCTGGAAAGACAAATGGGAATAGGTCCTATTATAATCAATCCCAGTTTTTAGATGAGGAAACAGAGGCCCAGAGAGGTTAAGTGACTTGCCCTGGGTTAAACAGCTCAGAAAAGATGAAGCTGGCATTCAAACCCAAGAAACCTGTACCATCCCCATGAAGAAGGGTTGGAATGAAGGGGTGAATGCTAAAATAAGAGGCAAAGAGACCCACCTCCCAGGCCAGGGTGCTTACCATATCCTTCATCCCTGGCTCTGTCCCACTTCCTCCTCCCAACCTCATTTGGTGGGTGCCAGTCTTCTCCAATATAGGTTGGGCACAGTGTGCTCTTCACTTCTTCTACTCCACATCCCCTGCTCCTAATGATACAACCAGTGAGAAGCAGATTCCAAGGAACTGTTACTGTTATTCCCTGCAGTCAATGAAGGCAGCTGCAAAATGGTGGAGGCCACGAGGAGGCTGACTGCCAAGATCTCAGCCCAGATGGCATCTGGAAGTGGAATGCAAAGACTGATTCATCACCTGGTCCTCCTTCCTTCCTCCTCCTCTGTTACCGCCTCTTCCCCACACCATTCCCTTCCTTGCCCACTCCTCCCAGCCTCCCAGCCGGGCCCAGAAAGGGAGGACGCTTTTAGGAACAGATGGCTGCCTTCTTTGCCCAACGCTCTGCCAGTTAATTAACGCCGCCTGTAATTAAACTTCCCACAAATTAGCTGTCAGCTACGCTAAAGGAAACTGTCCCTCTCAAATGCCACCTTGACTTGCTGAATTGTGAGCCTTGTCGACAAAATAATTAAAGGCAGAGGGAGGCAACCAAAATTTGGAGCCCTTTTTTCCTCTAATATCTCTATTGGTGTCCATAGCCAAACACTCCCATCCAAGACTTGGAAATACAAGGCTTTTTCCCTCAGTTTTCATGAATTAATGCCATCCATTGTGGAAGGAATTTTTATTGAGCACCTATTATTGAGCACAATGTAGGAGCTGGGGATACAACAATGACCAAGACACTGCTTTCTTGGAGCTTACATCCTTAACATACATTTTTACAAGCAAAGAAGGGAAGCTGGGATGGCTTAGTGGGTTAAGTGCTCGCTTTGCAGCCCCAGGGACCAAGGATCGAATCCTGGCCCCAGCCCATGCGGACACACACGCTGAACTGTGGAGACTGCTCTGGGCCCTCCCCCTTCTTTCTGTCTCTGTCAAGAACAATAAAATAAGTATTTAAAAGCAAAGAAAAGAAATAAAGTTGTTCTAGCTGGGGAAAAGCTTCAGGGAGAGGGAACACCCAGTGCAAAGGCCCTGAGGCAAGACCGGTTGTGACAGGAGCTGCACAAGGTGGAGGAAGGGGGAGAAGTGGGCCAATTCCGGGTAGATTTTGCAGGAAGAGGTGATGGGATTGGCTAATATATTACATGGAGGGGGAGGGTAAGAGAAAGGAGAGAAGGGAACTGCCAATTCCCAGATCTGTGGCCTGGGAAGCAGAAGAAACGAACAGTTGACCCACAAAAATGTCAGATTTTTTGGGGAGAGCCGGGACGGCTCAGCGGGTTGAGCGCTCGCTTTGAGGCCATGAGGACCGAGGATCGAATCCCGGCTCCGGCCCAGGCAGGACCCATGTGCTGAACTGGGGAGTTCCCACAGTTCGGTTCTCTAACTGTCTCTGTCTCTGTCTCTCTCTCTATCTGTCAAAAAGTAAAATAGAAATAACTATGCACTGAAGACAAAAA
>PVKE010001282.1:0-104510 GCA_004027555.1 Craseonycteris thonglongyai
GGTTCCCATTTTTTAAAAAAGTGGCATATAAAATCAAATTGTTTTTCGGGTCAACGTATTTATGCGAATCTTTGTTTTCAAACATGAATTTAATAAAATTATGATATAGATCTCGACTTACCGATGAGCATCTTAATAATTGTTTGCTAACAGGGTTGTCGTCATACTCTCCTAATTACGAGGCACTGGCCAATGAAATACAATGCCAAAGATCACACTGACAGATTGGTTTTTTTTATGTTTTCTTTTATGTTTTTTAAAATGATTTTATTATACGTGTGTTTTTTATTTACTTTGTATTACGTTTTGTATATATGTTTCTTTGTGTGTATATAATTTGTACAATAAATTAATTATTTTTGTTTATTTTTTATTCTTGTTCAATAATAAATATCCTTAGAAATAGCTGGTGCCTGCCGCCCTACCGATATTTTAGAATGCGCCCTAGGGTATAAAAAGGTTGGGAACCCCTGCCTTAGGTTCTAATCCTGTGTTCTTTTCTAAGGAAAAAAAAAAAAAAGGTTGCCAGATAAAATTTTTCATCTCTTTGCATTGCATCAACAAACCACAAATAAGGCTTATTCGCTTTCCACATAAAACCCAGAGACGAATACTACTGTCACCATTCAAAAGGATTTAGACCTGTTTGAAAGCAATTTTGGAATGCTCTGTTGGAAATACTCAGACGTCATGGGATTGTCACTTAAGCCCAGTTCTCTACAGCGAATTAGCGTTGAGTGTGGAAAAAGTGTCTCTTCTATCTATGCTCAATGGATAGTACCATGATGTGCTCAGCAGATTCGACCCTCTCCACGACCCAAATGCAAGGCACTAGTATTTCCTCCAACTAAGATGGACAGGCTCTGGGAAGTGGAGGAATTTGCTGTTAAGATCTCATGGCTACGGAGCAATGAAAGAGCTGGGACTCAAAGCCTCTTCCAGAGGACGCAGGAGCCGGACTCCTGCTGCAGCGCCCCCTGTTGGTTAAATGCTGTAGACGATGCGCAGGGTGAGTGTATGAATGAGTGTTCATGGGACTTTTGGAGTCCCATCAGCAAATCCCAGAAATTACTCTTTAGTGGCAGTTTGTTGAGAAGATATCTTGCTTCCTTTTCCTTTACTTGGCAGGGTTTAAATACCCAAAATAATTTAAAATGCAGAAAAATAGATGGTCAGGACTTGGAGGAAACCCTCTCTTCTATTTTTTAAGTAGTAGCCTTTGGAAAGGGACAGGAAGAACCGTATAGGCCCACCATGCCCATGTTTTTAGAGTTTGGTGAGTTCACAGATGTGTAACCTCTGTTCAGAATAGCATCATTTCCCGCGACCTGAGCACACTCAGTTTCATCTCCAACAAGAGAAAATCCTGGAAATCCGGCATTTTTGGCTCCTTTCTCACTAACCTATCCTGGCTTTTCAGAAATCTCTCTGCTGCATTCGAAACAGGAAGTTTCAGCAGGCAGCTGTACAAATGGCATTGTATTATGTGGGATGTCACCTATTGTTGTGGGAACAAAGACATCCTGAAATAAGGACAAAGGCCTCAAATCCACCAGAATCCCAGGCCCTTCAATGGCCTGGTATTGTGTCTGGGAAGTGATTGAGTGAATGGGGTCATTCCAAGAATACACCTAAGCTTCGGGAACTCTGCTATTATTAGGCTTCCAGCTCGGAGCTACAGGCAGCCTGTGCAAATAGCATTTGTAGTAAGCTTGTTCTAGCTGCTCTGCATAAATGCAAAATAGGGCCTTTCTAAATAGACATGGTCCCTTCCATCTGTACAAATAGATGGGAGGAAATACTTGCAGAATGATCCCTAACTCAGCCCCTCTATTATTAACGCATCATAAAAAAAGCAAAGCATTTATTAATTAAAAGTGCTACTATTAAAGTTTCTCTTTGGAAATGCTCTGCCTAAATCATGCCACCCTCCAACTGTTAAGATCTGCATCTGTAAGAGCGAGTACATTTTATACTTTGTTTAAAAGACATGCGGTGTTGTAACAGCCTGACTGGCTGGCATTGGCAGAAGTCTGGGCTCAGTGAGTACGGAGCCCGGCCCCCACATTCCAGCGTTCTGCATGGTTATTAACGGTTTTACTGTGAGAGCTGCCATGTTAGGCTCATTTAGTCTTATCTGAAGTAGAAAGAGGGAAGCTGAGAGAACTGGCGGGAACCCAGAATACCCCACTGCTTGATCAACTGCTGTAGGTTCTTGAGGGAAAAAGAGGATCTTTCATAAATGTTTTTATTTCTGCTCAGAGTTTTGGACTCAGCCCCAATGTACTGGCTTGATGAGCTATGTTAGGACTCATGCGAATGTGCAGACTCCTTGGCCCCTCCCCCAAAACCCATATTCTGTTCTTGATCTGTGAGGACTGTGACCCAGAGGTTACCCCAAGAAAAGAAAGGAAGAGTATTTGCCCAGTAGAGGCATTTTCATGTCCTCTGGCCAAAGGTTCACTCTCTACTGTCCTTCAGTCTCTAATTACATCCCTTTCTTAATCCTCCAATACCTTTGTTCCCCCTCCTAGTGAGACAGAAACTTAGAGAGAGGATCAATTCTGTCCAGCGTTTGGATGGGGCCCCTGACAGACCCCGACTGAGGCATGGTGAAGAATGAAGGGACTAACGTGACGGCAGGAAGCACCGAGGGAAGCTCACGTGTCTCAGACTTGATGAACCATGCTGGCTATTTACAAAAGCCATGGCTCAGTGCCTCGGGCCAGCCAAGCAGGCTGTTCAGTGTCTGGCCTTTGGGGGCCACACTGTCTCTTCTGACTCGTGTGTCAGAGTAAAAGGAATCACGTGGGATCAATCCTCAGTGCACAAATTGATCGCATACTAATGGTTAATTTATAAACATGTTAGTTTCTATGGAAAAACCACTTTCCAAACTCTAGTATTATAAATGGTACATAGGTTCCTAGGCCACTGTTGATGGCAGAATTATAATACTGTACATTTATGATGTTGGGTATCAGACCAGAGTATTACTGGGAATCTACAGTGTTTTCTCTGGGCTATGATTTAAATACTAACTACACAGGTGCTATGTAGTCCCTTTGATGTCAGATTAGATGGATATAGTCTAGTCTCCGCGGCTTGGTCCCCCAGGGACTGTCCCCCACAGATGAGCTCTAGCGAAGGTGTTCGCAGATATGATCATCTTCAGGGTTTCTCTCTGTTGCATCTGCAAATGGCTAGTAGCTTCTGAATCTGGTAGGAAAGATGATCCAGCTCCTTTGCGGGGCCCAACATAAAGTGGGGTCACAGAGCAGGACTGATAAGAATCCGTGTGTGGAGCTGAGACCAAGAAACAGGAAGAACCTTCAGTTTCTGGAAGGTGGAATTCAGGTGAGCCACATACCTGAGGACTCACGAAAGAGCAGACACACCATTGGCAAACTCAGGTTGAGTACAACGTATGAGATTCAGAGGATCCACACATGGCCCTTATTGCTCGAAACATCACATTGTTGTTTTCACAGAAATAACGTGTTACCAAAAACGGCTGAACTCCCAACCATCCCCATCCCCCGCTCCCACTGCATGGCTCTAACTTGCTGCCACGTACCGGCCTTCATTTTGAGAAAACATGTGATGGGATACACCCCATTTGGGGGATTGGAAACAGAAGTTTTTGGACTGTTCAGTTCTGGGAGCATAGATACAGGCCCAGAAGGCAGGCGCTTCTCAATGAGATTACTTCCTCATTCAAACCTTGAAATTATGTCAAAAACCTCTCGTTCCCGGTTTGAGTGTCTCCCAGTCTTCACTTGTTACAATGATTGTGGGTGAGAAGGCTTAGCTGTGAAAGGCAGAGGCTGGTGGCTCTGGGGGTGGCCTTGGCCCTCAGCTCCCCTTCCTGTGTCTATAAAGCGGTCGTGTACAGAATGACAGCAGAGGCGCTTATAAGCTTTGGTGTGTTTAGCACACAGACTACAAAATTGCTGGGTAATAAAGGTGCCAGGAACCTACTACAGTGACTTTCCCTCCCTGCTGTCCCCGTAAGCGGTGGGACCTGCCCAGTCACACGAAAATGCGGAGCCCTCACGGTACCCAGCCTTGTTGTTACAGAGAGCACTCCAGGCCACACACCTCCAACTCAGAATATCATAAAGCAAGTGTGTTCATGGGGCAGAATGTTTCCAAGTTCATGGAAATAGTAGTGACACCAACCTAGAAAGTGTAAGCAAGGTGTTCAAGCCCTGGTTTAAACTGTTAGAAATAATGAGAGTGTGCAAGATCAAAGTCAGTTTTCTGCATTGATGTATTCATCTATTGATCAAAGTCCCCCCAAAATGCCACGACTCAGTTATTTTAAAATAATTTGCTTTTATTTTCTAACATACAGACATATAAAGGAAAAAGTATCCCCAGGATAACTTCTGACATTCTTAACAATGAGAAATAAGCGACCTTCCCAGGAGACATTAAAGCAGAATGGGCAGCTATACAATTAAATAAACCCTTCTCTGTCTTCCATTTTTTCCACCTAAAAATGTAACAACCACTTGGTCTTTATGCTTTCCTAATGATCCTTCCAGAAAAGTATCTGCACATGTTAGTGTGTGTGCGCGTATGTGTATGTGCACACAGTCTTGTATTAACTGTGGGCACACTAACCCATGAGAGGCATTGGGGTCTTGGGTTTCTATTATCCACTTATTTGTAATTTGACAGAATCGTGTCTCACTTTAGCCCTGATCTCTCTGTGTTTTTTAATGCATGTCTTGGGAGATTCATGACATAAATAGAAATGTACAGGTAAGTGGACAAAACTATCATGCTCAGGGACTAAAGTGGTTACTACGTATGAAAACATGTCTCAGAGAAACCCAAAGTAAACAACAACAAAAGAAAGGATTGCTGAGCACAAATTTACATCTTTTAATACTTGAATTGTTTTCATGCTACACTGTACACTACTTGACTGTAACTGGATTCCCTACACAGCCTGCATATCGTTTACATATTGAAAAGATCTATCACAATGACATTGGAAATCTGTGAAGGCCACTTATTCATATGTTGACTTACGATCACTCTGCTCTGAATGATGCACAGAGGAGCCACCTGAGTTCTCAAGGACGTTACTCTAAGTAGAGTAAAGCATACTGACCGGCACGAGAATAGCAACCACACCGTATAAATACGGCAAATGCCAAGCTAGTCGTCAAACTAAGGGCTTTTTGTAACCTGTAGGTTTCCAAATAAAGTAAGAAACCTGGTTCCTTCCAAGTGACTTCACAGGATAGGACTGCAGATAGTATTTGAAGTTTCTGTGTGGGAGAGATCTGTGAGGAGGAGAAAGGGAGTCAGAGAGAGAGGAGAGGGTGGGGTATGTTTTAAAAGCTTAGTGTAGATCTATGAGGGCTGTCCAGAAAGTATCCAGCTATGTAATATGAAAAATAGAGGCATTTGTGGCTGGATTTTTTTTTTCTGGATGGCCCACGTATACTCCCTTTGGAGGAGAAAGGTCGCCTGTCCTTAGGCTTGAGGATCCTGGTGACAGCGGAGCCTGCTAGATTCCAAAGTGAGCCTCTGATTATGACTGCTCTATCGAGAAAGAATTATACCCACTCTGACCATCATTCAATTAATTCATGCTGAATGAGTTTTACAAACAGACTTTCTTCTTGGGTCAGGAAAGATGGATTTGCTCAGTCTGGGGGCACGGCAGAGCTTTCCCTGTGAGATGAGTAAGGCGCGCTCTCCACGCCCATGATTTCAACAACCTGGGAGAAGGAAAGACCATCTGGGGCCACCAAGGAAGGGTGTGCGAGCTCAAATGGAGCGGATGCTGGACTGGGGCGTGAAGAAGGGCCCCTGGGTGCTGGGGGTTCCTGGGCCAGGAGGCAGGAAAGGGATGGTCAGCTGTGGACGCCCTTCAGTGCCTCCCCAGGCACTTTTCTGTCAGAATGTCGGTTATACCTCCCCGTTCACGTATTCCTCCCCGTTCCGTTGGCTGTCAGTGAGAGTGAGAGGAGCTGGTCGTCCACCCTTGTGTCTGCACTCTTAGGGTCTCCTGCATTTTCCTTGTGCACAAGCATTGGGTGCCTCATCAGAGGGGTCCCAGCTGTTCTCCCCCAGGAGCTCTGGGGCCTCCAAGCCTCCTGAGGGCCAGGGCCCTGGGGGTGATCGATTCTGCTCCCAGGGGCTGCATGGGGAGTGAGCTTCCATCAGACACCATGGCTTTCAAACACTGTGACTCAGTCTCCTGAGCTCCAGTTTCTCAGCTGGACAACAGGATACTATTAATGACAGTGCTGCCTCCTAAAGTGATTGTTTTTCCAACTTATGCGTCCCGTCTATACAGCAGGTCCATTATTGTCCTCACCATCATCATTTCACAGATAATCACAGGCCTGAGCATCTTGTTGTCAATGCTTACCAGCTATGCTGGGGAACAGGTAGAGTCACTTTTTTAAAAAATTTGAATTCATTGGAATAACATTGGGTAATACCATTATACAAGTTGCAGGTGTACAATTCTAGAATATATCATCTGTACACTGCACTGGTGCTCACCACTCAAAGTCTGGTCTCCTTCCATCCTCATTTATTTGACCCCTTTTACCTTCTTCACCCTCTTCCCACCTGCCCCTACCCTTTCGTCCTCTCTGGTAATAGTGGGTCACTTCGTGCTGTGAGTTAGAGACGTCTGATCTTATAAAGACAAATAATGCCCTCATAGACTATTGGGAGGATTCAGGTGTGTAATGTGACGTGTCTGGCAAGGGGAGCCATGACCGGTTCATGGCAGATATTCTATAAAAGTTAGATCTGAACATTTTGCCAAGAAACAAGACTCAATTCACCTGATTAGCCCTTTGGAAAGGGGGCCAGCACAGCTCACGCCTCGTCCTTCTCCTGTGTTTTGTGGTGTGAGGATGGGGTCAAGGCCTCTGGGTCACGCCTGTAGCCCCTCTAGACCCTTCCTTGCTTACTTAGTATTCTCACCCAGGGCTGGTTGTGAGATCCCAGAGCACCTTGTACCTGTAAAGACACTCCATGCAATTCACCTGTGCAACCTTGGCCCCTGGGTTGCGTGTGCAGTCACAGAAAGAGAGGTTGGCGGGCTCTGAGGTCTTAGAATCAAACCAAGATCCATCATAGTCCTGAAGCGCTTCTCCTTCTCCTCCTTCTTTTCAATTTATTTTATTGTTTTGAGAGAAAGTGTGAGAGACAGACAGAGAGAGAAGGAGAGGGCCCAGAGCAGTCTCCATAGATGTATGTCGTTAGTTTTTTTGACATAGTTTCATTCCAGACAGATGGATGTGGGGCCGTGTGGGGCAGAGTCGAGCTGGGGGCCTCCCACATGGGAAGCACAAAACTTCCCCACCACCCTGGCGGTAACCAGTTGTGAGCCATAGTTCAGCATGTGGGTTTGCATGGGCCAGGGCTGGAATTCAACCCCCAGACCTTATGGCTGCAAGGCAAGCACTCAACCTGTTGAGCCATCCCAGCATCCCCCACAAAGGTGGGTGTCCACTTCCTAGTGTGGCCTTTACACGTGTGCGTCATATGTTCCACGACCTTTGAAAACACCCAACTGTGCAACTTTGGTGGTACTATATCATTTCCCCCTAAAAGGCAGTACCACATACATGGAAATGTAACTGACCTTTTCACATCACAAATGCTCCTAAGAAAAAGAGGAATAACGATAAAGCATTGACATGTGTTCTAGCCACAGTGCTTGCCAAAGCCAACCATAAATCCCTGTCACTGCTGTGTGTACGTGAGGTGGGGCCGCCCCAGCTGTAGGTTGGTTTCATTGTCAAACTGGGCAGCCCACTGTTTAACTTCTTCAAAAGCTCTCTCTTCTTCTCAGCCAGTATAGGATTATAACTTTATAGTATTAAAATGCAGTTATTTTGTAATAAATTTAATCCTCACATATATCTGGTGGCTTTGACGTCCCTAGACAGCCCCAGGGACTATACGGATTCAGGGCCCAGAAGGCATCGTGTGTGCTGTACAAGTTGAGCTATGCTCACCTTCAGGGGACCCCGCTCTTCTGGACTTCAGGAAATAGTGCCCTCTGGAGTTGTGCAGTGGTCCTGCACTCCTCGGTGCTTACATAATGGGGGGACAGACATAGACATTCTACTATAGTTGGAATGCTTGTGTCCCCCACAAATTTATGTGTTGGTGATAGTGTCAGGAGGTAGAACCTTGGGGGGACTGATGAAATCATGAGGGTAGAACCCTCATGTGGGATTAGTGTCCTAATAAAAAAGATCCCAGAGAGCACCCTTGCCCCTCCCACCATGTGAGCTCCTAGTGAGAAGACGCCGTCTGTGAACCAGGAAGGGGACCCTCACCAGACACCAAATTTGCTAGCACCTTGATCTTGGACTTTCGGCCTCCAGAAGTGTGAGGAAGGAATGTCTGTTGTTGATCAGGTCCCCCGGTCTTAGCAACCCTGCGGTGACTGAGACATACACGAGCACATGAGGAAATAGCAGAATTCAGGTGAGTGCTGCAGAGAAAGTTATTAGAGGGTTTGGGAGGATCAGGAGGCTCTTCTAGTTTGAAAAGAATCAAGCTGTATCCAAAGAGGTGTATTGTATGTGACAACAGGAAATTGGGAAGAGCTAGGCAACGGAATTGTGTGGCCAGTGTTCCAGAAGGTAGACCAGTGGGGCAGCGGCCCTGGAGCAGGAGGGCGCCTGGAGACAAGGACCCAGGAGGGAGGAAGAAAGGGTGGACCAGGTCTGAGCAGAGGGAGGGAGCATGAGGCAGGTCAGAGCTGATGGCCAGTTCTTCTGGGCTGTCTTTTAGATTCTCTATTTTAAGAGTGTTACAGAGCCATTGTGGTCTGTAAGCAGAGAGGAAAGGATTAAGATGAATGCAGCAGGATCATACCCATGCTGTGGGGAATGCATTACCAGAAGCAAAGAGAAGCACGAAGCATGGTGAGAACATGTGCGTACAGTCCAGGGAAAACCTGACTGTGGCCGGGAGGAAGAAGGGAACCATGCCGGCCAGAATGAGGGTATATGGAGGTGGAGCCCCCTGCATGTGCTGAGGGAGTAGCAGGGAAACCATGCCTAACCCTCCAGGCACCAGGCACTATGCGATGGCTGCCTGCACATCATTTCTTTTGAATGGCCTGGAAGCAGGTACAGACAGTCTCGTCGTATGGCCAAGATGGTCAGGACTCAGATGTGTTAAGTCATGGGTTCCCAACCCCCGGGCCATGGACCAGTGGCCTATTAGGAACCAGGCCGCACAGTAGGAGGTGAGAAGCAGAAGTGTAAATGAAGCTTCATCTGTATTTACAGCTGCTCCTCCTCACACGCATGACTGCCTGAGCTCTGCCTCCTGTCAGATCAGCGATGGCATTCTATTCTCATAGGACCACAGACTGCATTGTGAACCACACAAGCAAGGGGTCGAGCTTGCATGTTCCTTATGAGAATCTAATGCCTGATGATTTGAGGTGGTGATGCGAGTGCTCATTGTATATGATGGTGAGTTGTATAATTATTGAATCATCCTGAAAAATTGTCTTTCACAAAACCAGTCCCTGGTACCACAAAGGTTGGAGACCACTGGGTTAAGCACTTGCTCCATCTTGCAAGTATAGAGGTAGAAAAATGAACCCAGTTCTTTCTGAATGTGAAACTTAAGCTCTTTCTCCCAGGCCACTTCTGCTCTTCATTGCCACTTCGGTTCCAAGAACTGACAGTGGCACTTAGCTCTTTCTCTTTCATTTCCCAAGATGCATGAGGCAATGTTGAAGAAACATTAAGAAAAGAACTAGAAAGCCCCTTGTGGCCACAGGTACTGGGCTGAGTAAATTTTCTGTCCAAGTGAGTGTTCTTTACACTCTGATTTCAATACAAACAATGCACATTTATTCAATAGTAACTTGGCCGCTATTGTCTGCTCAACACCTGATGTGGAACGTGACCAGCTAAAGCCACACAGGCATGCCAGCCTTCAGCCCTAATCTGTCTGCCTTATATACGAAAAGGCTACAGATCCCATTCAGCTAGGAGATTTTGTTAAGCTTTACTTTTTCACGTTTCTGGGTTGGATTCAAAATATCGTGTGTGCATGTGTATGTTTTCCCCAGTTACAAGCTGTACACTAAACTATGGATTCTTTTTATAAGCTATACCTCCACCCTTACACTCACATCCCTAGAGCTTTCACTACTAATCATTTATCTGCCTGTTACCTTCAAACCCAAGGTGTAAAGGTAGCTGCTTCTCTAGTTGTTGGCTTTGGAAGGTTTAGATTATTTAGCCAAAGAGCGTACATGGTCTACAAACAGTCCATTTGGCAAGGCTTCATGTAGATATGGGACATGCACATTTCAACTCATGCCTTACTTACATATTTTGGAAATTAACCTCTATCAACAAACAAGTGTTATCAAGGATGTAGAGAAAAGGGAACCCTCATGCACTGTTGGTGGGATTGCAAATTGGTGCATCCACTATGGAAAACAGTATGGAGGTTCCTTAAAAATTAAAAATAGAACTACCTCATGACCCAGCAATTTCACTTCTAGGTATTTATCCAAAGAAATCCAAAACAGTAGTTTAAAAAGACTCATGTACCCCTATGTTCATTGCAGCATTATTTAAAATGGCCAAAATATAAAGGCAACTAAGTGTCCATCAATAGACAATTGGATAAAGATGGTACATACAATATAATGGGTTATTCCTCAGCCATAAAAAATCTTGCCATTTGTGACAACATGGATGAACCTGGAGGGTATTATGCTAAGTGAAATAAGTCATACAGAGAAAAACAAATACCATATGATTTCATTTACCTGCAGAATCTAAAAAACAAAATAAATGAACAAACAAAACAGAAACAGACTCATAGATACAGAGAAGAAACTGGTGGTTACCAGATGGGAGAGTGGTTGGGAAACAGGGTGAAAAAAAGGGGAAGGGATTAAGAAGTACAAACTGGCAGTTACAACATAGCCACAGGGATATAAAATACAGCATAGGACATGTAGTAAATAATATTCTAATAACTATGTATGGAGTCAGATAGATCCTAGACTTATGGGGTGATCACTTTGTAACTTATGGCTAATTACTGTGTTGTACACCTGAAACTAATATAATATTGAATGTCCACTGTAACTGAAAACTAAACTAAACAAAAACAACTCACGAAATTATGCTGATCCAAAATTTGTTTAGCCTCTAGACATTTTTTCCAGTCTTAAAACAAAAAAGACCTCCCTTTCTGTCTACAGATACAGACATTCACCAGTATCATAGCATCCCCCCATGATGATTATTCATTCACTCAACAGACGTTTATCGAAGTTCTGCTATCAGGAAATATGCTAGAAACTGAGAATACAGAAATAACATGCAGTCCAGGCCTCAAGGAGTTAACTGGTAGACCTGGTCAGATTAAGCTAATTGTGCATCTTTAAAGAAAATAGAAATAATTACAAATGCTGAGCAAAATATTTTTCTTGGGAGCTCACCATCTGGTTTCTGTGAGGCCTACCAACAGCGAAAGTATTCTGTGTCTGGCCGGTGGGACCCAGATAATTCTCCCTTAGGTCTTATGTCTTCTCTCCGGGGATTCTGTGTGTTTACTCATGCATTTATTCATAGTCTTCACGGGGGTGTAAACTCTTGTTTACGAATCATATGATGAGTGGCAATCCAATGCCACATCATTGCTGTGGAAACAGTCTGGATGTTAAAGCAAACAAATGATGGCATAGACTTTCTCTGAAGCAGAGAACACCAGGAGTATCTACCCTAGAAGAAAGTGAGGGGGAACTTGGAGAGTCTCTGGTGAATTTGATGGTTCTAGGAAGCAAAATAGCTTTGAAATGTGTCCTAGGAGCATTTTTTAGCTTGAACTACCATGTGGCATTGAACTACACTGACCATATGGCTAAAGGGTCTCCTTCAAGTAAAATTCAAAAGGTGTTCAAACTCTTCTACCACCAGAGACTAGGCTGACAATGTGTACCATTTGAAACAGGACAGTACCGTTGTTTTCTGTCCCTTTTAAAACAGGACGTCTGGTCAGCCTATCAGAGACAGAAGTCTATTGTGCTGCGTACAGACTGCCTAAAAACAAGATAGATTTTTTTTTTTTTAACCAAGAATAACCATAATGGATTTTCCTGCATCTGATCTGGGCAGCAACAGCCACTAAAAACCCATTTGAGAGGCACATCCACTAAAAAGCAAACCTGTGAAAACAATTCCTTCCATGAAGGGACAGCAGAAAGCGCATGCTTTACAGATGGGGCTGTGTTGTGACAGACGGGGTGGCGGCTTGCGGCTGTCTTCTCCATTCTGCATTCTTTCCCCTCTGACTTATTTTTACTTTCTGTTTGAATTGGCTGGGCTTTCTTTTTGCCCCCAAACACTCTCTGTTTAGTCATTCACTGATAGGGTTGCAAGAGTGAAAGTCCAGTCTGCCCACACCCAACACAACTCAAAGCCGAGCGTTGTCAAGAATCACTTGACGTCAAGGGTGACTTTTAAATTTGCCAGAAAGGCTTTCTTTGGACAGAGGTCTGGGCCATCATGCTCCTGTTATAGAAAGCTGAGAATACAGCTCTGGCCACTGGAATTCAAAGCCCATGAATGGCATTTCCAAATTTTTAATGGGGCACAGAGATGCGCCAGGGGACTGCAAACACAAACATTCACTTTGGTGGTGGTTGTTGTCAACCAACACATTTCATGTACCTTTCATACCTTCTTTCCTTCTATCGTCTACTCTAATTTTTTACTGCTCTTAGCACTCGTGTGAAAATCACTTGTTTCTTTCTTGCTCAATCATCTTACCGGTAGGTTTAGTTCTCTTCTGTGCAAGGATGAGCTGTGCCTCAGATTTTAATAGAATGATTTATTTTATTTGAAAGTCTGGCTTTGGCTTGTTTACACATTTTATTTGGAGCCCATGAGAACCTCTAAATATGCCTCCAGAATCTCTATAACTGTCTAGCAGCACCTCTCCCAGATCCTACTTTGTGACACCAAGTGACTTCTGAAACACTTCCATTTTCCCTTTCTAGTTCATGCACTCCGGTCCACTTCTTCTTCTTCTTCTTTTTTTTTTTATATATATAATTTTTTTTATAGCCCATCATGGACTATTTGTTTACCAAATGTTACTTTTCTTGGACTGAGTCTATTTTTAAGGCGTGCAAAAACAAACAACTGTGTGAAGCTGTCAGACTTCATTTTATTTACGCACGAATAACACAAATAACTTGAAAATGACCTAGCCTGTTTTTCTCAGATTCAGATAGAAAAACTGCTTCCGGGCAATATTTATGCCAAACTATTCATGCCGAGTTTCCAGTTTCGGTGCCAGCTGGTTTTCGCAGCCAAGTTGTAAACCTTTGGTAAACATGGTTTATAATGAAAGTGAGGACACAACCTAGATCGGGGCGTAAGTGGGGCTGGAGCAAATTTATCGTAGAATAAAACCCTAGCAGGAATGGAATGGGAGAGAGGCAGGCTCTAAAATATTTCCACCATCATGTAGAAAACGTACAAATGATGATACTTGATTACCGAGGTCCCATTAGGCCCATTTAGGCTTTATATGTATTTCTTTGGCCATCACTGCCGAGTAGCTCCACACTCTATCTGAAGTACTGCTTATCGATCCAGAGTGGTTCTTCCAGAGCTCTCATCCTGACTTCACCTCCAACTCGGGCGGCAGGGGCTGGTGCAAAGTTCAAGACACAGGTGACTGTGTACCTCCTGCATTCATCGAGATGCATAGGAAAGAATCAAATATTTAAAAATCAGTCCAGCAATATCTATTCTGACCTGCTGCTCCCAGCCTTGTAAAACCTGGGGGAGTTCACATCTCCCCCAAGTGTATTACCATCCTGGAGCATCCCATTTAACTCAGAGTAACCTCCATACTTTGCACCCGGAGTGTGATGGTGTCAGGACATGGGGCTTCTGGGAGGTGATGAAGTCAGAGAGTAGACCGCTCAGAATAGGATGAGGGACATTATAAGAGCGACCCAGAGAGATCCCTTGTCCTTTCCTCTACGTGGAGACACAGTGAGAAAATGCCATCTACAAACCAGACATCACCCGAGAATGAATCTGCACATCTCTTGACCTTGGACTTCCAGGGTCCAGGCGGTGAGAAATGTATCAATGTTGTTTATGAGCCACTTGGTCTGTGGTGCTTTGTGGTGCTTTGAGGCATTCCTACTCAAGCTCTCAAGTTCAAGTGAGACTACTACTTTTCCCCAGAGCATCCCAAGCTGATTTTTGCCTCAGGACTTCCAGTTGTCCCCTCTGATGGGAGAGGAACCCTGTTTTGTCTTTTATGTGGCTGGTTTCTTCTTGTAACTCAGGTCTTGGGTCAAGTTCAATTCAAATCCACTCCCATCAGCACCAACACCCTCCCCCCTCCCACACACACACCTCCATTTCTTACATCGTTGGGCTTTGTCTTCATCATATATCTGAGATCACTCGCTTGCTTAGTTACTGACTGATGAGAACATGCGTTTGATGAGAATATAGATGTCGTAAAAGCCCAGACATTTTCTATGATTTCTGAGTTGCATTCCCGGGGCCAGGCACACAGAGTACTCAATACATGGTTGTTGAGTGAGGTAAATATTTATTAAACAAACATCTCCTGTTTACAGGCCATATGCCCAGTGCTGGGGGTACAGTCATGGGAGACCCACAGAGTCAGATTAAGCCCAGGAAGCCCAGGGTTCAGAGCACAGTGTCCACTCCTGGGGGCCATCTCTGCAGGTGATGGGTGTCCAGCAGGGAACGGAGGCTGAAGGAACCCCATCTCATGCTTGCAGCATTGTGGCTAGTGTTGTCATGCTAATGACACACATGTGGGCCCAAGCAGACCTCATGGTATGGACACAACGACAACGAGGCCCCTGGTGTGGGAAGGTGTATTGCTGACCTAGCTCTTACCATTGTGAAGGGGACTGCAGTCTCCCTTTGCATAAAAGTGAGACTGTTCTGGCCACATCCTGCATCTCCTGCCCATCCCTGCCCACCAGGCCCTGCCCGCCAGGCCCTGCTGCCCATTCCAGGAGCTGGACAGCGGCTCCCTCACACTCTGCTGACTCTGGCTCCGGACAACGTTGCATGCTGTTGTGCCCAACCCCTAAGAGCAGCCAGAGTGGCCTCCACACTGTCACATATCACCACCACTCACCGCATCTGAAGGAGCCAGGTCAGCAGATCGAGGGGAAGACACATCTTTGCAATTTGTTTCTAGTCCGTGAAAAGGCAGGTTTGCTCTTCGGTTTTTGGCCCAATCGAGTCAGTCATCATTTCGACTGGAGGAGATTCTCTTCTGTGAAATGCGAGCCCCACGCAAAGCAGGAAGCGGGCCCTTTGTGGGCTTGTGCCGAGGTGCGGGGTCTTCCGTCACTGGTTAAAGTGAAATGCAAGAAAATTAACAATGCAAGGAAATCAAATCAAATCAAGTAATGAAGGGGTGCTGGGATGGCTCAGTGGTTGAGCCCTTGCCTCGCTATTGCAAAGTTCATGGTTTGATTCCTGGCCCCAGCCCGTACAAACCCATATGCTGAACTGCAGTGCAACTGGTAACCACCAGGATGGCTCAACAGCGAAAGTTCTCACCTCCCATGTGGGAGGACCCCGGTTCAGTTCCCGCCCTGAGAGGATGCACATCCACCTGTGTGGATGGAAACCATGTCACATCTAAAATGATGTACAACTGTGAAGACTGCTCTGGGCCCTCACCCAACTCTCTTTCTCTCTCTCACCTTCTCTCAAACAATAACATAAATCTTTAAAAAATAATAAAAGCATTAAATTAAAAAATAAAATAAAGTGAAGCACTGATCTATAGAGTCTAACTTACCCTGGCTGGGTTAGAACTGCCATTAAAATCAGAGCTGACTCTCCAGGGAGCTGGAGAGGTGATGAGCCCTCTTCTATCACAACTGGATGTGTGCCTCCTATTATGTGTTGGGAGGTTTGAGGTCTGTGCGTCACAGTGGCAGATTGTGGAAGACGCTACCTGGGCCCCACGTTGGGTCTTGAGCACAGTGGGCACATGGAGAGGAAGAAGGGCACCCTGAGAAGTGGCTGGTGCCTGAATTCCTGTCAGCGCAACGAGGGACTCCGTAAGGTGACTTTACTATCACTCTAGGCTTCTAGGGAGCTAATCAAGGAAGTAGCTTAATCTAGACAGTATTTTGTGGGAACTCTAACGCTGGTCCAGGGAACTCACAGGTGTCCATGCATGCAAGGCAATGCTTTCGCAAACCTCCTCCCAAACCTCCTCTCAAATCTCCTCTCATGACAACCTCTAAATGAAATTTAGTCACTGTCCTCTGACTTTTCAACAAAAATACAAAATAAGTCCATGTCTTAAATATGGAACCATCAAAATTAGAGTACACTTACTCTGTCTTTGCTTTTCTTGCTGACATTAAGAAAACCAAACTCTCGCAAGCCCAGTGGAAGTTAGGTGGTGTTTGTCAAGGATGACTATCAAGAAAGAAAGAGTTCCCGGAAGTGTAGCGAACAGACGGCACCATTTCTCGACAAAGGAGGTTGTGTTGTCTATGGTTTTAACTAGGAGTAATTTCTTCCTTTCTCCAAGGATGATTCTGCATCTTGGGCCTCTGGCTGGCAAAAGTTGGGAGGGCTTCAATGTGCTAATCTAGTAACAAGGCGACATCAAAAAAAAAAAGTCTTCACCCTGGCGGCAACACAGACACTGCCTCATGTGCCCTTTGCTAAGAGTCTCTGAGTGTGATGTCTCCAGGGCTAATTTAAAAGCAAGTTCCTCAGGAAAGAAGCCAGAAAGTTCTCTGAGAACAGTAGTGGGAGCTAATCTCTAATAAAACAAAATGTTGCCATTCATCTGGAAAGATCTCATACATCAAATGCAAGTTTCATAAAAAAGACAATTTGGTCAACTGATTTCTTTTAATATTGACCTTGAAAGGAGTTCACAGCAATTAAGAAGGTCAAGGGCTGACTTGAAAGCTTGAGATCCTAAAGATAAAAGGGGGCTGCTCAGAATAAGCATGTTTGTAAAAATAGAGTCAAATGAGTACCAGCAAATTTTAAATACCAATGAAAGAAAAAAAAAAGGGAAAGTAATAACTTCAAGGCCCAAATCCCATTGTATAAAATTGGCTGTATTTAACATGTACACAGTGTGGATTGTTTGAACACACTTCACAGCGTTCTTCTACCCCTTGGTTTCTAGAGCTGTACTTGGCCTACTGCTTCTGTATGCTTTGCCTGAGGCCCAGGGAACCCAGAACACACAGTTTGACGCTGTTCTATAGCATGGCACTTTGAACTACCATACAACTTCCTCTTGTAGCCTAAAAAGGAAGGCAGGCTGAAAGAAGTGTTGTCCCACATAAAGCCTGGAGGAAGGTGACCCAGATGTAGGACATCTCAGTTCCACGAAGCCCCGAAACATCCAGAATTTGCTATCCCCAGGACATTGTAGCCCGAAACCTCATGGTCCAAAAGAGGCGACTGGAGCTCCAGGCATTACATCTATGTTCCAATCAACAGGATAAGGGGAGATACAAAAAGACAATGAAAAAGACATATTTTAAGGAATACTCCTAGAAGCTGTGGGCATGACATTAGTGTTCACATTTAGCTTTAAGTTAGGGGAGCTATTAAGGACAGTCATTTGTCAAGATAAAATTCAAGGGTTCTAATTCTACAGAATATCAGCAGAAAGGATATTAAAGGACAATCCTCAGTCTCTAAAGGGAAGAGAACAATTGATGGGGGGGTGGGGGGGGACAAAGCACTATGCCTAGGGGACAAACATAGCGAACACTATACAGTGATACCTTGGAATCCAAATGCCCAAAACTCAAACAACTTGGAATCCGAACAAAAAAATCAAGCAAATTTTGCCTCAGAATCCGAATGCTACTTTGGAATCCAAATGCCAACACATTATTTATGTGGGATATATCAACTATACTGGCCCGTAGCTTTATCCGAACGCCCACTCATCTTGGAACTCGAAGGTTTTGGAATTCAAACAGCATCCTGGGATGGATTAAGTTCAAATTCCAAGGCATCACCATATTATGAAAAAATAGTAATGGAAAAATATTTGTTTGCGTTGGTGTATAAGATTCCAGAAAGAACAGAATGCTGTGGGCAGGTCCAGAACCTGATAGGTTGACCTTTTGGTAGCTGTGTTTTGAGTCACAGAAGGGAAGTTAAGAGGCCCAGGGATCCTGATAGAAATGATCCAGGAAAAAGTGTGTAGGAAGAACCTTCACTCCAATTTGCTCCTGGTTCTCAGAACTGTCAGCATTTTGGATTCATCAGTCTTGACACCCAGCTGAAAACTCTGAAGAAACTGGAATCATGCATCAGTCATCCCCTTGGCAGGTGTTCACTGATTGGTAAATACCCTGTCAGCCCCTAGAAATCAGCTAGTAAGAGGCAGGTCCCCTTGACTTGTTAACCAGCATGGCAAGTGAAATACGTGATTTCAACCTGTCCTCTCGCCAGTAGTCAAAGAGGCTCTTTACAGCCATTGCCATCACAATGGATTTTAAGTCAAACATTTATTGGGTTCCTCTAGCTACCCCAAGAAAAATCGTAAATAAGTTGTCGAGACTTGCATGTATGGAGTATCGCTTTTATTAACTGACTGAATCACCCGGGTACTCCCAGCGCCTTCGGTACAGAGTTGACTGGAGGTTTCCATGAGTATCTGAGTCACAGAACTGAGCAGACCAAGATGCGTCTCCATTTGACAATTGATTTGTGTGGTGTTTACTTCGTTGCAGGACTTTCAAACAGGGAGTAACTTAGGATAAAGTTTCAGAACAGCTCTTAATGGCAAAAGGGCTTCTCCTCACTGAGCCGATGTCTGTGACCAGGCGCTTCTGTGCTGCTTCCCCCAAATAACAGCAAACTTCAGGGAAACCTGGGGAAAGATTTCTTCCGAATATACTTACGTGAAGTATGCTGAGCCTTTTCAGTCTTTGCTCTCGTGATGAAAAGGCACATCCATACCCCAAGTCACCAAAAGTTAGAAATGCAGCCAATTAAAATCAGGCAGCTCGCTTTCCATGGGTGCTGCAGGCCAAATGGGCTGGATTCTTTTTTTGTTAGGTTGTTTCATTTTGTTTTTATCTGAGTTGGTTCTGCTTCGAACACACCAATTTCAGCATCTTGTCGACATTTTAAAAGGCATGCCATATTGGTAAATTAGAGTAGTGGGCTGCAAATCAGAATTTTAAAGTGGCTTTAAACCACCATAGAGCATAATGTAAACAAATAGATTGGAATAAAATAGAAAATATCAGGGAAGGTGGCTTCCGTAAGGGTAAGAAAGGTTTTATGAAACACTTATGTGGGCAGTCAATGTTCTTAGCTGTTCAGGACCAGGGTGGGTTGGAGGCATTAATGACATACTGTCCTTGTATTCCTATTACCATAAATATGGTAATTGAAGATCCTTTCTTCCTTCTTTTTTTCCTTCCTTCCTCCCTCCCTCCCTCCTTTCCTTCCTTCCTTCCTTCCTTCCTTCCTTCCTTCCTTTTTTGTTTTATTTTGTCCCACTCTTACTGTGCATCACAATTAAAGAAAAAGGGGTGAAAACACTCCAGACCTCAGATGTTAGCTATAGGTCTGTGTAGTTATTACATGTAGAATGATGTCTTCCAATTCTGGAGAAGTTACACAGTCTTTCAGAAGTAGGGAAATACAGCTTCCAGTACACTTCCCTGTATTAAATTAGGGAGGATATATTTATAAACCTCAAAGTTCCTGGTGTCTCAGCCTTTGATTCTACCACCTTGGCGGAAACCTAAGCCTTTCTGAAAAATCACTTTGCAGCTAGCTCTATTCTCCCTCCTGAAAAATAAACTTCTTTCACAGATTTGTTAATACATGTTGGAATCAAATTTACTGACTGGCAAAGTGAACAGGATTAAGGATTGGGTCTAGAATGTACAGAGAGCTCCTCACCAATTCATTTATGAACAAATGTACTGATTGAGCACCTGTGTGCTGGGACGGGAAGAGAGCAAATAGAACAAAAGTGGGTGAACCCCTACCTACCCTGATGGAGTTTATAGTCTAGAAGGGAACCAAAAGACGTTAAGCTAAGAATTATAAACACAAAGGTCCTGGGGCTCATGTTGCAACGGGGTTAGGGTTTGGGGGTGGTGGTGGGTGAGGCGTTAGGGAAAGACATCTTTGGTCATTCTGCTCAGTTTTGCTACAAACCTAAAACTCCTCTAAAGATGAAGTCTTAAAAAAATAAAACAAACAAATAAGCAAAACCAATGTAAAATGATAATCATGCAAAAGCTACCATGGAGAGGAAGCTAATGCTACAAGAGGGTTTGTTTTGTTGTGCTCTGTTTTGTTTTTTTGATGATTGATTTTTTTCCTTTCTTTTTGTTTTTGTTTTTGGTGTGTGTGTGTGTGTGTGTGTGTGTGTGTGTGTGTGTAAGCTACTATCTAAGTGAAGAGTTGGTATCGGCCAGGCCCACAGATCAATGTTGGACAGAGGGAGAGGGGAACACAATGTGGCTTTGTGTGAGGACGGTGAGGACCCTGGATTGCTTGGGTCACAAAGGGGAACAGGTGGGACATGAGTCTGGACAGAGCATGCTACCGGGTCAGGCTGTAGATGCTTGAGAAGGATTTTTATTCTTACAGTGGTGGGACATTTAAGATTTTTAGCAGGAAAGTGCTGCTATAGCGTCGGCTTCTTTCAAACCCTCTCTCCCTCACTGTATGTCGTTGGCTAAAGCAGACTTTTCTGCAGAATGCACGAACCCACGAATATTTACTTGTGAGTAAATATTCACCGCCCAAATCAGAATAGAGACTTCCATCACCCAGGGCCGGCCTGTCCCTTTCCAGTGAAAGCTAACTGCCCTTGGCAGCTAACTGACCTTGAAACTTCCACCACCTGCCATAGACTCATTTGTGTGTAGAGCCAACTAGTCACGTCTCCAGCCGGATGAATTTCAAAGACAGTGTGCTGAGCAGGAGAACCCACACACAGTGGCGACAGTGAGTTCATCACTCTGAAAACTCAGGTTTTCTCTTTGAAAGAGTTTGGGGCTTCATTATGGGATGGAGAGTGGAGAGAGGCAGAGGGTTTGACCGTGAGTGGGAAGAAAGACCTTGATTACCCTGAAGGGGGATGTGTGTGGGGGGTTTGAGCACTCAGCCCCCTGAGTGGGCACCCTGGCCATGTCATGTTCCAGCTCGGAGGGGCCAGAGGGACAGGCAGACATGTCAGGTGCCTTAAGTGGGGATGCTACGTAACCATGGTAGCTACTCTTGGTCTGTGGGGAATACATCAGCTAATAGATTGCAAATGCTTGGACAGTGTGTGGCCCCTGACGGGTGCTATTGAAGCATAAACTCTTGTCAAGACCCAGGACATCTGTAGGTAATACCTTCAACATTGCGTGTGTACCATGCACACGCTGTAATACAAGTTCACACTGTTATAATAGAGGGATACACTCAGGATATAAGCATAGAGACAACTTGGCCCCAAAGATTTCATGAAATTAGACTTGGAGTAAGAAAAATGCATTAGAAAAATACCCTAAATACTGAAAGGCACTTTGCAAGCTTGTCCAACCTGAGACCCTCAGGCCCCATGCGGCCCAGGATGGCTTTGAACGCAGCCTAACACAAGTTCTTAAACTTTCTTAAACCATTGTGAGATTTCTTGTGACCTTTTTTTTTTTTTTGGAACTCATCAGCTATCATTAGTGGTAGTGTATTTGATGTGTGGCCCAAGACAGTCTTCCTTCCAGTGTGGCCCAGGGAAGTCAGAGGTTGGACCCTCTTGTGAGGATAGTTCCATGAATTTCACCTATAGTTTGAATCTCAGTGAAATAACTTGGTTCCTAATTTTCTCTTTCTTGAGTGTGGTCACTTGTAGTTGCTGCTGCTGCTTCCCAGAGTATAAAATTAAACACCTTTTTACAGAAAAAAGACTCCAGCTGATTTTTCTCTCAAATAGCATAGGGTGATTTTTTTTTAAAGACCCCAGATGCACAAAATGCTATCTTTTTGAGGCTTTTTGGACAGAGGGGTCTTCAGAAAGAGTAAACCCAGTGCAAAATAAAAGCGGCTTTTCTTGCTCTTCTTTGCTCTTTAAACATGTGAGCAAACTGTGCATCTATGGACTCTGCCAGGCCGGTGGGATTTCTTTCTGATGAGCCGACTGATTGCTATTTTCAGATTCCCCCTTTCCCTGTAACCATTTTGTATTTCTTACAAAAGGAGATGGGAGAGCTGCCTGCCAGGGCGTAGCATTCTGGTTTGCAGAGAAACACCTGCCATCGAGGTCAGGGGGACAGGATTCTGCCACCCCCCAGCAGTACCCCAGGGGAAGCCTCATCTCTGCAGCCCCTCCGCGCACCCGGCCGTGCTGGGGGAGCTCATTAGCTGTGCGCACTGCTCTCTGCACTTGCCCTTGAGTGTGCTCCTGCTCGAGCCTGTTTGCCCTTGCTTTTTAAGTCTTACGGAAGTGTCAGGTGAAGCTTTCAGAAATCCCAGAGGGCCCAGCGACAGGGTCTGGGACAAGCCGAGGTAGTCCAAGTAGCAAGAACCGATGAGTGAGATAGACAGGAAAGGAAACAAGGCTCACAGCACCCTCTCTGTAGACTTTGAAAGTAAGTGTGGAGACTAGATAGCACAAAAGGACGAGTATAAACTTTTACAAACCAAAGGGATAAAAATGCAGCTGCTGCGTGACACCCAGGTGGTGAGCTCCCCATGATCTGCCTGAGTGTAAATCCCTGTAACACTGTCACGTGGAGCAGGGTGTGATGCACTTCACTGGAACATACCTAGCCAGGTGGCTGGAACAAGCTACACACAGCAAGGCGCGAGGTCTCCCCGTCAGCCCGTCCTGGTCCTCACGGCATCCACCGGGCATAAGGCTTAAAGGGGCCCCTGGCCCCTCACACTGTCCCTGCCCCTGCTCAGCAGACAGGCCACCCTTCCTTAGTTGCCCCCAAATCACTGCAGACAGACTCAGCCTCCTCTCCTTGGAAACTCCTTTACTCATCAGCTCTAGTGTCTCTGTCTCTTATCTCGTCTTCCCTTCCCCATGGGTATCTATCTGCACCAGTCATGGCTGGGTTCACCAGCTCCACATTGAGTAGGTCTGCCAGGAGGTGGGAGTGAGGGGGGAGGGGGGAGGGCAACATCTTACAAGATGGCACTGATACCCTGGCTCCCGTAACTTCTTTAGCTTAAAAAAATTTTTTTCCATTTTTTTTTTTAATCAGTCCTGAGTTTTATTGCAAAGTGTCCCCAAAAGAAACCTTTTTTTAAAAAGTTAGCCAGGCTTAGGTGTGTGACAAACCTCCAGAAGGGAAGTGCTACTGCCCAGCCCCAGGGGTAGAGGTGGAGGTGGTGAGAATGCCCCGTTCCACCCCAAAAATAGCTCCAAGATTTAGCTCTTGGGTGGCCTACCCTGACACCCAAGTGACCCTCTGTTATTAACGTAATGCATTTTTTTTCTTCACTTTGAGTTCATTAAAGCGTTATAAGTATCCCAGGCACTATGCTACACTCTCACAATACTAATCTTGAGTAAATTCAGTCCCAACATATCTAATATTTCAATGTACGCTTCAATGAGATAGAAATACATGTAAATAAGGATTCATAATGAAATGGGCAGTTATTAATAAAGCCATCTATAAAATGTTTTTGTCAGTTTCTCCTTTTAGATCTGTTAGTAGTTGCTTTGTAAATTTTGGTGCTTCTTGGTTGGGGGCATATATATTAATAAGTGTAGTATCTTCTTGTTGTATTGTCTCCTTTATCATTATGAAATATCCATTCTTGCCTCTTATTATCTTTTTGATCCTGAAGTCTGCTTTGTCAGATGTAAGTATGGCTACACCTGCTTTTCTCTGGGTACCATTTGCTTCGAGTATTTTTTTCCACCCTTTTACCTTGAGTCTGTGTTTGTTCTTGTGGCTGAGGTGTGTCTCTTGTAGACAGAATAAGGTTGGTTTTTGTTCTTTAATCCAGTTTGCTACTCTGTGTCTTTTTATTGGTGAGTTCAGTCCATTTACATTTAGGGTGACGATTGATATATGAGGATTTCCTGTAGCCATTTTATCTTTTGTTTTCTGGTAGCTCTTTTTTTTTATTGCTTCTTTGCTTTTTTCTTCCCATTGATTATTTTAGTTTGATGGTGTTTATGCCTGTTTGTTCTGTTTTCTCTTTTTTTATTGTTAAGTGTCCCAGTTCTAAGTTCTTTTTCAGTGGTTACTATAAAATAATATGGCTACAAAACAAGACTGAAAGGTGTCTTGTTTGTCATGCCACAGGGCTTTCTAAGCACTGAGACTAATTTTGTTTGCAGCTTAAGCTAATGATGCTAGGTGGACTTCGTTTTCTGCCTTTCCAGAACATGCCTTTTTCCATTGAATATTCTTAGTTTTGAGTGTGTTTGGTATGAAATCCTGGCTCAACCACCAACTGGTTTTGTAAACTTAGTCAAGGTACTGCAACTCCGTGCCTCAGTTTACCTTTCTGCAAAGTGTGGGTGATAAAAAGAACATGTAATGCATAGGTTGTTCTGAGAATGAAATCAGTGAACATGGAAGATCAGTGCCTGGACAGCAGCAAGAATGTAGTCAACTCCAGCTCTGTTACTACGTATCATGGTTGTTATTATTATCATCATTAGTGTTGATTAATTACCCTGTCATCGATCTTTCTAGTGTAAAAAGTGATACTTGAATCCAGTTGCACATACTGAAAACTCTGACCCTAACTAACTCGGATGATGGACTGTTTAGCATTCCCATGGCATTTTGAACATCTTATATGGGATTGGATCCCCTACCGGCTGTACCATAGAAGCCAATTAGACTGATTGGCAGTGATGAAACTACTTTTGGTCACAGGAGTTCTAGAACCATTCTTGTTAAAGATACTAAAAAAACAAAACCAAAAACATAAAACACTAAGAAAAGATAAATTTTAGTAATAAAAAAAAGTAAAATTTCTTAAGAGTTTTTTCTTCAGAGTATCTATTTCAATTTGTATATTGTCATCGGCAGCAAACACATGCCATGGGATATTTTAATATTTTGACTGGGATTCTCCTTAGCTAGAGAGTTGAGCTCATCAGGCACAAATTATGAACTGAATTGTTTCCCCCTCCAAAATCTATATTGAATCCCTAACCCCCATGTGACTGTGTTTGGAGAAAAGGCCTTTGAGGAGTTACCATATTTTCCATATATAAGAGGCCCCATGTATAAGACAACCCCTACTTTTCTAACCCAACATTAAGAAATCAATACACAGGTTACTCCCGAGTATAAACTGACCCCCAATTTTTGGTCTAACAATTTTAAACAAAACTATTATCATATAGGGAAAACATGGTAATTAAGGTTAAATGAGATCATGAGGGGGAGGTCCTGATCCAACAGGCCTGGTGCCCTTATAAGAAAAGGGAGTGAAGGAAGTGACACCAATGCTCTGTTTCTCTCTCTCTCTGCCATGTGAGGACACAGTTAGAATAAGGTGACCAGATGTCCCGCTTTTGGCGGGACAGTCCCGATTTTTAACAATTTGTCCCATGTCCCGCGGTGTTTTAAAAAAGTCCCGATGTTTGGAAAGAATGCACGACAAGCTAGGGAACGGCGGGAGATAGACCCAATTTTTAATCAAGAACCCCCTCCCCCCAGTCAATGGTGTCCCGCTTTACCAATGTTAAATTCTGGTCACCTTAAGTTAGAAGGTGGCCGTTGGTAAGACAGGAAGAGAGGAGCCAACCCTGCTGGACTTTGATCTTGGACTCCCAGCCACCAGAGCTGTGAGAAATAAGTGTCAATTGTTTGTCTCCCGGTCTGTGGTATTTTGTTATGGCAGCTCATTTCCCATTTCACGTGATCTCAGGAAACAAAGGACTTATCAGCATTTCTATTACTCTGTAACCCAGTCCCTTCTCCTCACACTTTTGTGATACCTTTCCCAATTTTCTTTAAGTGTCACACACAGCTGCCTTAAGGCATAGGCTTCCAGAACCCTCTCCTGAGTCCCGTCATTATTTCTCAGATGGAAGCTCTTCAGGATTTTACCCAAACTCTCCTGAAATCCCTGGTAGCTCCTACTTACCACTATCCTAAAGCCAACTCTCATAGTTTAGGTATTTGCTATGGTAGCACCTTGCTTCCGGGTTAGGTTGACCAGACGTCCTGCGTGAAACCAGACAGGAAGCATTGGTCCTGTCCTGCTTCAAACAATATGTATGGTCAGCCTACTGACACTTTGAATTTATTAGCCCAATGAAACTAGGCTGACCACATGTACCATTTGAAACAGGAAAGTGCCATTGTTTTGTCCTGTTTGCCCAGTATGTCTGGGCAGCCTATTTTAGGCACCCAAGTCTGTTCTGGTTTGTGACTGCAACACATCACTCCAAAACTGAATGGCCTACAATAAGAACAATAATTTACTTTGGTCCTGAACCTACAGTTTGCATAGGACCTGGCTGGACAGGCCTGTCTGCTCCACAGGACATGGTCTGGGTGACCCACAGAACCTTTTCCCAAGATGGCACACCAATATGGTGGGCACATTGGTGCAGGGCATTGGCTGCCAGCTCAGCTGTGGCAGAGGGCTGGGGTCACTTTCCTGTGGGTCTCTCTGGGTTATGTGGACTTTCTTCCAAGACAGAAGAAGTAGAAGGTCATTTCTCAGGGTCTGGACCTGGAACCTGACAGCATCTTTTCACCCTATTCTAGGGGTCAGGCAGCTACAGAGCTCAGACTGAAGGGAAATGGACATGTACCCCAAGTCTTGATGGGAGTAGTGTTGAGAATTTGGGGCTCTGTTTTAAAGCCAGCATCATCTTTTAAAATATGCCAACATTTAAAAAAGTTCTATTTATTAAATTTGAGAGCATGCTATACTCAAGATTAGAGAAATTGTTAAACACTTTTTAAATAAACGTCACTTTAAATCATATTACTCTCTTCAAAGTAAAGAGTATACGTAAAAAAAGAAAAATTGAAAATTAAAGCTACTCACCCCTATTTCAATGCCTAGGTTTCTGATTCTGTGACAATGGTCCACTTAAAGGCACATAGATTTCTGAGATTTCACCCCAGTTAGGGGCCAACTATATGAGCTCCTTTCTTCATCTTTAAAGTGAAAATAGAGTTGATCTTACAACATGACACTGTGACTATAACTAGCCCACATTGTTCCAAAGGTTTCACGTTCCATCACTTAACCCGTTGAGCTTACATTGCAACATTTTAAAGCATATACCCAACAATTTATAAATAACTATAGCTTTTAAAAAAAAATTATGTACTCTTAAAAACGAATGTGTCCTCCTGGTTCAAAACAGAGGCTTTTCGAAGAGTCTCACATAAGGAGATTAAATTAAACGTTAGATTTACGTTAATTTGCTGTTGTGTTTGAAACCACCTAGCCTGAGGCAATGTCCTCTTTCTCTGTACTCCTCATCCCTCTGATGTAGTGCCACATAAAGGTGCCAGTGGGATGCTTCACCTTTCTGTGGGGGTCTAGAAGCAATTTTAGAAGCATGGTTTATTTCTGGCTTTATGCATGCAGAAGTGGAGACAAAGACACCTCAGTCATCTGCTCAAGGACGCCCAGAGAAAAGCTCTTCTCTGTGTGAGTGCCCTCTCCTAATTACCACGTAGAGACACCTAATTTGTGCTTTGCCTCCAGAGAGTGCCCGTTATTGGTGCCTGACTTGGTACAGACAGAATAGCAACTTCATACTACAGGGAGTTTATTTCAGGACAGATTTTCCTCCAAGTTTAGGATCTTCCAGATGATACTCCTTTCTTGAATGCTGATGTCCAAACCAGGTACCGGTAGCTTCATCTCACCTTAGAAATTATGAGCACGGGTCTAATGATTTCTGTTTTGTTTTTTTTTGTTTTGTTTTTTTTTAATTGTTTTTGACAGAGAGAGAGAGAGAGACAGAGACAGAGAGAGAACTGAACTGGGGGAGCTCCCAGTTCAGCATATGGATTCGCACGGGCCGGGGCCGGGATTCGATCCTCGGTCCTCAGCACTGCAAAGTGAGCGCTTAACCCACTGAGCCATCCCGGCTTCCCCATGATTTCTGTTTTAAGAAATATGTTTTTATGGCATTATCTGTTCTTAGGAACTCAGTATAACTCCTATATTGATGTTCATCATTTATTTTCTCATGCTTTTATTTTTGAAGGCTTTCTTTCTTTCTTTCTTTCTTTCTTTCTTTCTTTATTATTTTAGGTTAAATATAAAATTAAAAGGAAGGTACAGCTACCCATATCCTCTCCAGCTCTCCCACCCCCCATACACAGAACCTTCCACATTATCAAGGTCACTCAAAAGAATTGAACACTTTTTGCTAAGGATGAACTTACAGTGACACTTCTTCTCCTAGAATCCACAGTTTTGGCATTAGGGTCACTCTTGGTGTTGCACATTCTGTGGGTTTGGACAAATGTTTAATGATATGTCTCTACCATTATATAGTGTCACACAGAGTAGTTTTACAGTCCTAAAACCCTCTGTACTTCCTCTGTTCAGCTCTCCCCTCAACCCCTGGCAACCACTGCTCTTTTTTACTGTCTCCATGGATTTGCCTTTTCCAGAATATCATGTGGTTGGAATCATGTAGTTTGTAGCCTTTTCTGATTGGCTTCTTTCACTTAGCCACGTGCATTAAAGTGTCCCCTGTGTCTTTTTGTGGGTTGATGGCTCACATTTCTGTAGTGCTATTGATTGGATACATCACAGCTTACTTATCCATTCACTCATAGAAGGACACCATGGTGGCTTCCAAGTCTTGTCAATTATGAATAAATTTCCATAGATGTCTGTGTGTAGGCTTTTGTGTGCACATATGTTTTCAACTCTTTGTTTTGGGGGGTGGGGGGTAAATACCAAGGAGCATGCAATTTATTTCTGTAATAGAATTTAACCTGAATAGTACAATTCTATATTACTAAAAATTTGATAGAAATAGGCTTCTCCTCCCAGAGTTGTATAACATTTTGGGTCCGTGTGTCCCGTGTAAAGAATTAGAACAGTCACTGCGTGTACACCCACCCATATACATAATTTTTATTTCACCAAAAGTGGTGCAAAATGCTTTGCTGCTTCCCAAGTTGCAATAAGTGGCCTCTTCATTTTATGCAAAGTTACTTTTTAGGAAGTCCAACTGCATCAGTGGTTCCTGCACAGTAGATACAGACCATGGTGAACAATTGGTCAGCAGTGTTGCACTGAAGTCTAAAATTGCTCAAATAATTGTTACTTTAAAATTACAATTGCATTTTCAGTACTTTTTTACCTACCTATATACTTTACATATTTAAGAAGTTTTTCTCAGAAATCTACTTTGATTTAATTTAATGCCATTCTTTTTACAGATTTTTCTTTTTTCCATTTGCTTTACAAAATACTTATTGCTAATATTTTTTTCTTAGATTTGTCATTCTGTAGTAAAATGACATTGTCGTTTCCTTAAGATCAGGTACTAATATTTAGGACCATGATTGCATATTTTTTTCACTAAATATACTTGAAAAGATTACTCAAGAGCTATCCAAAAGCAGTGCAAAAGCAGTGAGTTGTACAATTAAAAAACAAGTCTCCTGAAATATAAAAGCTTTGTTAGTAGGAGGCAAGAATTTTGATCAGACTTTAGTTTGCTATTGGGTATATTGTAGCTGGCCCTTCTTTTCAGGATACTTAATGTCAATACTCATAACAAAAACTGTAGGTGGTCTTAGCTTAGGCGGGGGTGGCGAATCTATGGCACGCGTGCCCAAAGTGGCACACGGAGCAATTATTTTGGCACGTGGAGCTGTGAATACCATTTAAAAAATTATTGTTTATGCTCTTATAGACTTAAAAATAATCGATAACTCTATCTCACTCGATGGGTTGGCACGTGAGTCGAGTGAGTATACTCTTATTTCATAAATTTTGGCACTCAAGCGCCAAAAGGTTCGCCACCCCTGGCTTAGAGGGTCCATGAGGGGGTCTGTTTGTGTCTCTTCAGAATGGTGAGTTATAAACAACAATGTCTGACAGTTATCAAGCCAATCAAACTCAGTGCCTTGTTTGATCCACACAGTAACCCTCAGGGTTACATTTGACAAATGCAGAAGCTCCAGATTCTCTTGTCTGTGTTTCAGAAGTTGGGCAGAGGACTCTGATGAAGAAAAACATCCAATCACCCTAAAAGGGATCGTTTTCCCTTTTAGTTTCCTGCTACAAAAAAGTGAAGGGAAATCATAGACTTATCCCCCACAAAGTAATGAAAACTATGGATTAATATGTATTCAATCCATTTTCATTTCTGTGTAAATCATTTCTGGTTACAGTGCATGCAATTTATAAGCATGAGTGGCCCTAGGCACTTCCTGGTTTATGCTGGCTTCAGAGTTCTGAAATCAGAGATACAAGGAGCGTCTGCCTTCTCATAGTCCGTTAGTCCATGGCCCTCATAACAGCTTCCTATCCCTTGTTAAACTGTCCTCCCAACTGGCATGCTTTTGTCCAGGCGATTAGTTCTGCCATGTCTAGTAAAAACTGTGATACACTGCTGCAGGTAGGCATTGAGACAGATGGGGCTGGGCTCTGGAGCAGAGGAAGGTGAGGGGATACTAGGGAGGGGTCCCAGGCAGTCTGGGTGCTCCTACCACCTTTAGGGTTAGTCTTCAGAGAACAAAGGGGGGGCAAGGGGCAGGGGGCAAGGTGAGCAGGGGGCTCTCCCACGTCCAGAGGGAGAGGCTGGGGGACAGACACCAGAGCAGTGAGGCACATTTGTAAGTTATTTTCATTTCTGTCTCACATAACATTTCTCCACTAGAGTACTTTACTTGTGACAATCGACTTAGCTACTTTAAAAAAGTCGTCTGAATGTGTGTTCATTGGGACATGGATAATCTTTATGTATTTCCTTCTGTTCTGCTTAGATTTTATCAATGGCCATTCAGCACCTTCATGGAAATTCAGTAACTTCTCAACATAACATCACAGTAGGTTTCTGAACCTTTTCTTAGGTAGTAAAACTGGTTACACTGAGACATTGACTTGCCCAGAAGCTTGGAACTCAAGTGAATCATGTTTCCTTGTCACCAAGGGACTTGGTAAGACCTATGGCTTTAAACTTGATCTTATTTTTCTTTCTTTCCCCCCCCGCCAGCTTTATTGGGGAATAATTGACAAATTATACGTATTTCAGCTGTACAACTTGATATTTTGATATACATGTATGTTATACTATAGAATATTATTCAGCCTTAAAAACTCTTGCCATGGTGACAATATGGATGGACCCAGAGAGGGTCATGCTAAGTGAAATACACTGGCCACCAAAGGACAGTGACACTGTGGTCTTCTCTGTGTGAGGAATGTAACTGGGGCTTTAGCTCAGATATCTCTCAATTCACTCTATGTCTGCCTGAAGTGGGCAGAGGCAGGAGGCTTTGAACTTCAAATGACTTTACAGGGGTGAATTTAGCTAAAATGTATAAAGTATGCATTGTACCTTTCCTTCCTAAGGCCCTTTCAAAAGGATCCCATTTAAAATTCCTGTGGCTACACTTTATTACTGGCCCAAATAGTCATCAGGATGCTAGTGTATTCTAGTTCCAAAGGAGGGAAAAAAAAAAAAAAAGGTATGTCAAAGCAAAAAAAAGGGACAGATATTCCAGACAAAATTCTCTGAACATGGCTTTTATTTATAGGCAGTGCTCAATGTGCAAAGGGACTTATAAACCACTAAACATGAAGGTGAGATCATTTCCCTTGGGAGCCAGGTGATCAAAATCAAACACGTGGTCACTACTATTCTATTCTCGACTTCTATGCAACGAACTTTTGTAGATTCCACATGTAGGTGAGATCATGTTGGTTTTTGTTTTTGTTTTTTTTCCCTCTCTCTCTGTCTACTCTTTTTCCTTTAGTGTGATACTGTCCAGGTTCATGCACATTATGGCAAAGGGTAGGATTTCCTTCTTTTTTATGGCTGAGTAATAGTCCATTGTGTGTATATACTGCCTCTCCTTTATGTATTGGGCTATCAGTGAACACTTAGGTTGTTTTCATGTCTTGGCTGTTGTAAATGATGCTGCAGTGAGCATGAGGGTGCAGAGATCTCTTTGAGATCCTGATTTTATTTCCTTAGGTATACCTAGAGGTGGGATTGCTGGGTTACATGGAGGTGTAGAAGTGGGGGAAATGAGGAGCTGCTGGTCAGAGGCCACAAAAATCCAGTTATGTAGGATGAATAAGTCTAGAGATCGCGATGACTGTAATTCATAACACTGTGCTGAATACCGCAAATTTGCCAAGAGACTAGATTTCAGGGGCTCTTGTCATACCCCCCAAAATATGTAAGCCTGTGAGGAGATGATGTGTTAATGAGCCTGACCACAGCAGTCGTTTAACTATGTATGTGTATGTCATGCTATCATGTTGTACATCTCAAATATACACCGTTTTTACTAAATAACTCAACACATAAACACACGAGCACTGGAAAGTGTCAGGCTGAGTTAGTGTCAGTGGGATGGGGGATCATCTCACGTGACTTTTTCTCTCCGACACAATTTAAGTCACACATGCCATGGTTGTCCCTTCAAGAAGCTGATGCTTGACTCATAGCACCCAAAATGTACCCTCCAGGGGAAGCCCTGATACACCTTTTGCCTTCTGAACAAACATCAGAAGGTGAAGGGCATTGCATCGAAAACGTTTTGTGCTTCAGAAGCTAACTCTGCACCTGAGGAAGTGGCGGAGCAGACACAAGCGGGGAACGCGCCGTTTCATGGAGCACTGAATGTACGGGCACAGAAATGGAAAACCAAAACCCCATCTCAGCAGAACCCTTCCCCGCCCCGAAGCAGATATGAGGTATGATCAAAAAATACGGTGAATGTTTAAATTAGAATACAAGTTATTACAGGAAAAGATACACTGAGATTAATAGCCTTCAAAAGACTCTCCCCATCGGTTTGAATACACTTACCCCATCGTTCTTGCCACTTTCTGAAGCAGTTCTGGAAGTCCTCTGTCCTGAGCATCTTTAGTTGCTCTGTCATGGCTGCCTCGATGTCCAGAATTGATTCAAAACGTTCACCTTTCGGGAAGAGCCAGAAGTCACACGGTGTCAGAGCTGGTGAGTAAAGGGGATGAGGACACACTGTAATGTGTTTATTGGACAGAAATTTATGTTAATGTGTTGTGCATGATCCATGATTTACAGCACACCTGACAACACACTTCTCTCAACCATAGCTTACAACTAACTGACTACACTGAACAAGATGAATCTTGTCACACACCATTCCTAAGGTTCCACGCATCACTTCCTGTATGGAAAATCCCTGCCTTTCCGTTGGATGGCACTCAGCAGCTGCATTTGCCGTCACCGTATTTTTTGATCATACCTCATATATATTAATCTTTCTGAACACTTAATATGGTGCTTGATTGACATGAGGCTGTTCTCAAATCCATGGATCATAACTTTTTATTACAGCATGTACTCTCTAAGGAGGCAGTTTAAAAAGACACATACTGAGGCATGTTTTTGGTTAAGCTCCATGTGTTTTGTTAATAAGTTACATGTATAAAACATTTGTAGTATATCATTAAGCTACAGAGAAGAAGCCAAAACAGCAAAAATAATACTTTTATCTCTTAAGCGTAGTCTAATTGTTTGTGAAATCATCCTCCTTTTTAACATTCAGTACCATTTTCAGTAAATTGTTGACATTTTATCGATAAGAAAACCAATATAAAATGAATAGTAAAACAAATAAATTGAAAACAGAGTTTCTCTGTGATAGTCTTTCTTAAACCAGGAATGCCAGAGCTAAAATCTTACCACCATCTAACTGTGATGTGTAATCCTGCTGATCTTTGTCTTCATTCAAAAGTAACATACATAACAATTGCAGCCAACATTTATTAGCATAAAGAAATCAGTATGATCATCATAATCATCTTTGCAGCATCAATCTTTTTTAGGGAAGGCATCTAGGTATTTAGATTCTCAGGGACCTCTTTCATTAAGAATTCCATCCATTCCACGTTTAGAAAAAGAAATGTTTGGGAAACACGCAATTAGGTATCTTGGGTTGTGAGGAAACTCTGAAAAGAGATTTTAGAGATTCGATTTTCTTTTTTTTTTTTTTTAAAGACTTATTTTATTGTTTGAGAGAAGGTGTGTATGAGAAAGAGAAAGAGAAAGAGAAAGGGGGAGGGCCCATAGCAGTCTCCATAGTTGTACATCATTAGTTGTGACATAGTTTTATTCCACACAGGGGGATGTGGGGCCAGAGGGGGCAGGAACTGAACTGGGGGCCTCCCGCGTGGATGGTGAGAACATTCGCTGCCATTTCAGTGGTTACCAGTTGTGCTGCAGTTCAGCATGTAGGTTTGCATGGGCCGGGGCTGGGATTGGATCCCTGGACCTGGCGGTTGCAAGGCAAGCACTTAACCTGTCGAGCTATCCTGGCCTCCCTTTCTTGGTTTTTCACAACAAATACTAAGCGCCTAACTTATCCCTTGAGTGAAGGAACTGCTACTATTGAAATTCACACATATTTCCTCCAGATTCCAATCCTCCACCACAGGATACCCCATGGTAATCACATCTTTCATGCCCCACACTCTGTTCTGTTCTTAGACAACACTGCAGTGCTTTGGGTAACAGCCAAAAAACAAAGGACAGTAAGCCTACTTTCCCAGGCCGTAACCTTCCTTTCCACATCCTTCTCACACACAACACACAGTAGAACTCTGGAGGACAGAAGGAGAGAGAAGGAAAAAGTCACATTACAATTCGGAGTTTTACTGCGCATGGCAAGTAAAACTTGTGGAGGCAAGGTCTGGGCACAGACCTCTGACCACAGACAGACAGAACCAGGCTTTTGTTACTGGGTATGTGTGGGTGCAGGTCAATGTGTGTGAATCACGGGGCTGTGTTTGTTATTCCTTATCCCTGGGGAAGCGACTTGCATTTTCGTAACGCAGACCTGGAGCAAAAGTCTGAAGTGTTGGGTTCCTCCTCAGGGCTCTGGTCCCTAGTCAGAGAGACCTTCCAGGTTCATGTGGCTGTCACCTCCTGGCGTGAACCTCAGGCCACCTGGAATTCTGCAGAATGTTTTCATCGTATGGCTGAAACATCCTTTTACGCCACAAAGACTTCACAGGTGGCATTTGGCTGGATTGCATCTGGCTTCCATTTTTAAAAAGTGAACTTTAATTTTGTAGGTTTTCTTTCCATATAATACTGGATTTAAGCTTTCCTTAATAATGTGCTGCTGCAGATTTAAACGCCTTTTAAGAGGACATCTTTGGCCTGTGTGACTCAGCAAAATCTTGCCTCTGAAGAAGAGAATCTAAAAAATAATCAAAACATACAACTGACTTTCCTGTTTGTTTTTTTTTGGAATACTGTTTTTTCATCAAAGATTAGTCCCTAAGCTTTCAGATAAAAAGTAATTGTTCCTTCACATTATTTCTGGGAGGTGATTTGCCAGTCTTTTCCTTCTACCTTGAGAAAAGGATCTACATGGTCTTCCTGCTCCAGACAAGTCATGAAATGGGAACAAGAAACACGCTGCCTCTAATCGTTTTCCAGCACCTCGCACCTGTACATCCTTGTACATCATGGAATATCAGTGATGATTGTTCAGAAAGAAGCGAACTGAAATGGCCAGGATTATCTCGCGGTGGCTAGTATTTCGCTTCCGCTGGGGCAGAATTACCAGCTGCACCTCACACAGCCAGTCCTGGCTTCTATTCTTTGGTCATGTGTACCTGACTGATGACAAGGTCATCCTGACTGCCCCTTCCTTGGGAGCTTGAATGGAGGCTGAGTGGGACCAGATCGGAGGGGCGTCTGTCTTCTGCTGACTTTTGGATTGACTTGAACGTCTGACAACGTGTCTAACCCTCTCCACCATGTATGTCAACATTTTAATTTTTATTTATAGCAGAAATTGTGATTGGTCCTGCATCTAAATTTTTTTAAAATAAATTTGAATCAATGATTGAAAAAGCATGAATAGGATACTGGATAAAGACCAATATGTCTCATCTAATTCCTACAACAGCCCACGGGGGAGGCATTCTTACAGCCATTGTTAGAAAACTGAAACACGCGGAGTTTAAGAGGCTTCGCAAGAAGGCCCCGTACTGAACAAGTCGTTCATTCTGATCGATCCCTTTCCATGACAATGCCTGGCCTCTAGCAAAGGGTGCTGACATGGGTCACCTCCCCACCATCCCACAGTACAGAGCTTCAAACCTGTGCTTTTTGGATGCTCAGATCCTCCACAGAAATCTGATCACTCTTGCATGCATTTCTTAGGAGCTCAATTAAGTGGGAGGGGAGGCTGAGAGAGAATCTTTGATCCACCAGCTCATGGTTATTGACAAATATTATTTATTTAGGTGGGCTGTTAGTTTTTTGTTTTTTAATACAATTCTCCAGGAATCGTTATTGGTGTTTATGACCAATGAATTTGCAAATGATTCTGAAGGAGCTCCTGGAGCCCGAAGTGGACAGTGGCTGTATTGTGCAGAGACGTGGGTCACCTGTGGATTCGTGTCGTCTCGGTTGGAACCCTCATCCTGCCATCAGTTTCCTATGATATTTGAAGTCTCGTCTTTCTTGTCTCTCAAATAGATTCGATGACGTCTATCTGGAGATCCCAACATCTATCCACATAGCTGCCTGTGGGGACAAGTGCAGCAAGTGATCAGCAGGGCCTGGCACAGAGTACGTGCGCTAGGACCCTGGAAGCTCTCAGGTGGAGACATTGGGGCTGAACTCTCGGGGATAATGTATGAAAAGAAGCAAGGAGGCAGGAATGTACCAAGGAAGATGCTCAGCCCACAGGGAGTTAGCCTGGGTCCCCGAAGAGTCTTGGGAATAGAAGCAAAGTGCCTGGGCCTTTGTCACATCTTTGGGAGAGCCATCAGATTTAGCTGTAGCCAGGGATGGACAGGAGTCTTGAGTGATGTGACTTCTTGCAGGTCAGAGCAGTTAGTTCCTGGGGAGGGACTCGCTGTTGACCGTCAGCAGGCCACCCTCCTGAAGATGGGGAATGAGTGTCTCCCCCCTGGGGGATGTCTGGCCAGCACAACACATTCACCATTTCCGAAGGTATTGCCCAGGCGGGAATTAGTATTATTACTCATTATCATTGTCATTATTACATGGAAACAATGGTTGGTGGGCAGTCATTCCCAACTCACTGCAGCCCTGGAAATAAAGTCATCTTATCTGAGAGCACGAAGTGACCTAATCCAGCATTGAAATTGAAATGGGAATTTCAGGGGAACCTAGAGAGCATTTTGAGCTGTGTGTCTAAAGCACTAATATGCAGCACAGTGCAAACCTTCTGGGTGAAAAGGGCACTTTTTTCCTGAATCGCACAACCTTAACTGTGGGTCTGGAAAGAGTTTTGGAAATGATATTTGACTTTTCACATTTAGAAACAGTTAATATTTGTTCAAAAATGTCTCAGATTCAGTGTTTCTATCAAGGCATTTTGAAATATATTAATAGAAAGACTTCAGACACATACCTGTTTTGAACTGAAGTCTGATCAACATAGAGAAGATAAAAATAAATTAGATAACCAGAGAAAATATGGTTGTGAGATGTGAAAAGGGACTTTGTAAAGGATGAAACCCTGAAAAGTGCCCATTATTAGTAATACCTTGGGGAGGCTGGAATAGCTCAAAAGCTGAGCGCTTGCCTTGTAATAGTGAGATCTGGGGTTTGGTTCCTGGCCCTGGCCTCCACAAACTCATATGCTTAACTGCAGTGCAACTGGTAACTGCTGGGATGGCTCAGTATTGAAGATTCTCATCTCCCATGTGGGAGGCCCCTGGTTCGGTTCCCATCCTGCATGGCCCACACATCCACCTGTGTGGAATGAAACCATGTCACAACTACCGTAATGATGTGCAACTATGGAGACTGCTCTGGGCCCTCCCCCTTCTCTTTTCTTCTGTTCTTTCCTCTCTCCTCTCCTCTCCTCTCTTCTCCCTCTCCTCTTTCTCTCTTTCTCTCTCTCCTACCTTCTCTCAAAATAATAAAATAAGTAATAGTAATAATAATACCTTAAAGCATGTATGTATCTAGCACCTTGTAGTTCATAATTTCCTTCAAACTGTTCAGCAGGGGAGGATATGACACTGAGGTATATTGTCTCTAAATGATGTCTGTACTAACAAGAGATGGGCTTGGTCTAAAGTAAACAGATGTAGTTGATGCTGAGCAGGTCCCAACAGCCCCACAGAAAAACATTCTTGTTAGGTGAAAATCCAGAAAGAACTTTTTTTTTTTTTTTTTTCTGACTGATTTGCTAAGAGCCAGCTCCAGCCATCTCAAACTTCCAAGGCTGTGAAGGACAGCATTCCCATAATACTGGTGGTAGCTCGTGCATATTGAACCCTTTGTTCCTGGTCTCAAGTGTCTGAGTTTAACTTGTCTTAGAAGATCATGTCCTTCCATTAACAGCTTAGAATGTTGATGTGAATAAAAGGGTGGAGTGAGGCACTCACATACATAATTGAGACTCTAAATGTACTACATTTGGCTGCCTGCTCAAGAAGTAATTTCATTTAAAAAATAGAGAGATCACATGAGCTCCACAGCCACCACCAGAGGCTTTGGTGAGGGCACAACAGCCCTGGCTCTGGCTAGTGTTGGCACGTTACCTGCATTTCTACCACACTTACACAAGTACACGCAGTTCTGAGACTGCCTGCACACTTCCCTCCTGTCTGGACCAGCCAGCTCATCTCAGTTCACCAGGTTACTAATGGCCACCGGTGACCAAGTAGTTCTCGAGCCACAGATTCTTTTAAGCTGACTTCAAGAACTCTGCTCCATGTGTATTAGAAATGCCAATTACTCACTTGAAAACACTTCGGCCTTGACATATTGGAAGGACCGGCTTTTTTTTTTTTTTTTTTTCTCACTGCTTTCATTGAGTGCTCAGTGATTGGATATGCTGCTTTGATACTATAGTCTTAAGCTGAGCTCTTCAAAGACCAAGTTACACAATTTGCTTTTTCTTTCTCTGAATAGTGTCTTAGCATTTTGAGAGATCCAAGGAAACTAAAAAGCACTGCCATTCTTCTGGTCCATGGTTTGCTGGGTTTTTTTCTTTTAGCTGTGTTGGTCTCTTTGCTTGCCAACGTCATCTTCAGATCCTGGAGAGCTAAGCCAGGATCCAGGTCTGTGAGGACATCACCGACATGGAGAAATAGATTCAGGTTGATGTCAACTAACTTAGGTGTCCCTGACCCCAAGCCTCATGCCACAGGCAATGCGGCTGCATGCAAGGACTTTCGTTGCTCTAAAGACACATGAGGCAAAGTTGGTTAGAATCTAGGTCCTGAATCCTGTGTTTGGGGTCCACCAGAAGAAGGCTCAGTACCATTTCATGCCCCTAAAGGGTGTGGCAATGTGTTCAAGGCCAGATTCTCTGGAGAGCATGAGAATTGTGTGAGGAAGTGTCCAAGTGACCACATGCTCAGAGCTAGACCCTTCCTTCTAGAAGAGTCTCTCCTGATCCTAGACTTCAGAAACGTATTGAGACGGGCTACAGGAAGGCGGTCCTTGTTCTGCAGCAACAGAATTTCATAACAAACATGGTTTTATAAAAGTTAGCACCCATATCTGATTAAAAACTCTTTTAAAACTAATACTCAAATCTCAATGGCAAAACACTATATTTACATTAAATGAAGGAACAAAGATCACTATGATTAATATTTCCAGTGAAACCTGGCCTTTTCAGATTTGATAACCATCCTAGTAATTTACATGGCATCTTTAAGAGCGAGTTATGAGGAAAGAAGAAACTTTCCCACCTATCAATAATAAACACATTTTGATCAATTATACTAGAGGAAACACTAAATAATCTATTTTCTTTAGAGAAAAAAAATATTTATAATTCATGAGACTATGAGGAAGTAATCAAAATACCATGGAAAGCAGAGTTGGAACCATGTGGCAGGTAGTTCATGGATAAAAATGTATTTTGGGGGATTTTTTTAAATATTGGTTAATAAAAAATTAATTTGCCATTATTCTTCACTCATTCTAAATATTATTCTTCACATCTGATTTTGTATGCCTAATTTTTATTCTTTCAGGTGATTCAGTATCTCCAGTTAAATGTTCCTTCATTCACCTTTTTACCTCTCAGCCTTTGTCCCAAATGTGTGAACTATTTCCCCATTCTGGATCGTGGTATGTGGGTATGTTGAGCAGAAGCGTGGATTTGGGTGAAAGCTGGCTGGCTTGACCTCAGGGGACAAGGTCAACTCCACCAGGAGCTGCCCTCTGAGCCTTCCTTTGTTGATAGCATGTGTCATTAGACATCTCCGAACTGCCCTGAACACATCTGACGGAGGATCATTCATTCCAGCATTTGGCATTTAACAAATCTGTGGTCTGACTGAGTCTATCCTTCCTGTCTCTGTGTGAAAGGACCCAACCTGAGAATAACTGTATTATCTAAGCTTCCAGACCTGCTCCTCACTGTGTGGTCAAAAGCTTTTGTCTTTTAGAAACCCTTCTTTCCACAAATCCGGCCTCTAAGAATGGCTGCGCAGGTATGGACAGGAACCTCAAAATGCCCAACCAAAATTGAATGTTCAGAGGTTCGCTTGTCCCTGACTGTGCCCCCAATGCACAGAACCATGGTGGCCCAAAGCAGTAAGTAGTCCTTTAATGAAAATTGGCCTCTGCCATGAAGTATTTCCCAGTCAATAGGTAGTAGAGGTTCCACCTCATTTAGGACTCTTCTCTACAATGTTTGGTTTACCTTGAATACCCCTGTGATGAGGAAGAAACTACCATCTCCAAAGACAATGTTTCATTTAGTTGTAGACCAATTTCATTATTAAAAAGTGTTTCCTTCTGTTGATATTAAAATCTTGCTGCCACTTATTTATGTCCAACCTTCCCTTCTGCCTCTATCAAGAAAATAGACCTACTACCTTCTCTATGAGATAGAACCTGAAATATAGGAGCGGGCTCACCTCCAGCAGCTGGGTTGTCCCCCCTTGGATTAAGTGTCCCTCATCCCCACACCATACTCCACATCACTGCATTTTCAGACCTGTCACAGCTCACACTCTTACCATCATGTACTCTCATCCATCAAAGGCTCTTGTAAAGTGGTTCATCCTGAACTGAGTGTTTTAGGGCTACAGCTTTGCTTGTTCTGGATACTGTGTTTGACCTGATGGCATTCGAGCCAGCAGCTTCGTCTCACTGTTCAGCTCCCTGTCAAGAATGGCCATAAGTCTTCTGTTTTTTGTTTTGCTTTGTTTTTTCCTGGTCATGTGACTGTGTAGTTCACTTTTTTTCCCCCACAGGCAGTGAGTCTACATTTTCTATGGTTATGTTTTATTTGATTAATCCCTAAACACTCACAACATTTGCAACTTCGTTTTTTCTTTTTAATATTCTTTGTTTGTTTTTTTAATTAGTTTCACATGGGCAAGAGAACATAATGTTTAGACATTTAGAGTCCTTATATGGTGATAAGCCCAGCAGGTCTATTTCCCATTTGATGCCTTCAATAGCTATTCCAATGCCATTGACTGTAGTCCTTGTACTGTACTCTATATCCCATGACTATATACATATATGTTTTTTAATTAATAGTTTACATTCACCATTAATTCATCTTATTTGGGGGTATACCACATAGTGGATAAGCATCTACATAATTCATGAGGTGTTCCCTACAATGGTCTATTGTCCACCTAACACTCTGCTTAGCTTTTTTGACCTTATTACCTATACTCCCCATACTGTACCTCAGATCCCCGTAACCACTATGTGTCTACCAATTTGCTTCTCATTCCCTTCCCTCTTTTATTATCAGATCGCCATCTCCACACGTGTCCCCATCTCCACACGTGTTGTGGAATCTCATGTTTCCCAGCCTTCCGCTCCAAGGGGCCTTGGTCCATCTCTGTGCTCTTCTCAACACAGGCTCTGAGCTCATTCATTTATCCATTTGTCCACCATATAATATTTGTTAAGTGCTTACTATGTGCCAGGCAATTAAAAACGAAGCTTTCTTCTACCTTGTTTTAGATGTACACTGACCCACAGATCCACCCGCTGTTGGAATAGAGCCCATGAGCTTTGCACCAACATCAATGAAGTATAACTGCCGACATTTCTCCATCTTTGCCCAAATCACAGTAGAGGGTCCAGAGTAGGGGTGCTTAAGGTGTGATGCACAGACCAATGGTCATCTGTGCTCTGTGTTATTGGTCTGTGTCACATGGTGCACACACAGAAATGGAGACATGGCTTTCTGAAAGTCGTATAGCTATTTGACAGTGGTGGTACATCCGTGAATCTAGTAATAAAAAGCTTGGCTTGAATTGTGTGAGTTGTTTTTTTTTCGTCCTTTCATTTGTCTACTAATTCATTTTCATCGTAACATACAAAATTGTCAGACCAGAAATATTTAAGTCAAGTAAGCAAACAAAATCTGGGCTGGCCCTTAGTCATGCAGTTTGAAAGCATCCCTCTGTCCTAGCAATTGAATGTTTGACACTGCTGTGAGTTTGCCATTTTATGTCACCCATGGGCCAAAATGTTGGTGTCCTCGGGTATGCTGATTGAGAGTCTGGGTCCTTGTCCATTTTTTCCTCTCTCCTGTGCCGAGCACACTCATGACACATGACCGCTGTCCCTTACATTTGAATGAAAGAATGGCTGTATGAGGTCAAGTTCAAAGTCCATTCAGTGTGTGTGTGCGTGTGTGGGAACAAGGTCAGTATGGCACATGGGCTTAGAAAACACGCTCTATGATCTACTTCCTTCCTTTGCATTTTGATGTAACACATTTCTGTTGTGAAAAGGGAACTGTGCTAGGACATAAGATGAAGTCTTTGGTCAAATAGGAGTAAGCATTAGAATCATTTTACCTGCATGACCATCCCTGTTGTTACCTCCTAACTCCCATTTCTCAATAGCAAAACAATAAAAATCAGTCCACATCTCATTTCTTATGTATGTCTCACATGTGGGATATATATATCACAGCCATGAGTGTTTGCAGGTAAAACTCTGACTCTATGCAGGTTTGTATATTAAATACCGACTGTATGCATGCATATATAAAACTCCAGCTGTATACATGTATGCATAGTAAGCTCCAACTGCATACATGTATACACGCCAACCCAAGCTCTCTGCAGAGGCTGCAAGGCACAGTCCTGTCCCTTTGTTGTGTTCTTCCCTCTGACTTCTCACTTGGCCCATGGTGGCACACCTGGGATGTTGCATCTTACATTTTTCACATTAAAACTGCATGAGTGTGTGTTTGCACATATTACAGTGAATAAATTAACTGCAAAAAAAAAAATAGCACTTCAAAAGTGCTCACAGCTTGCTGTCAGTCAATAGATTTCAACACCATTATCATGGCATGTACCAGGTCTTTTAATCTGGGTGATTGAAGCCCATGAGAAACTATTTTTACTACTGAAACAAAGAAGAGCAGCATGGCAATATTTTGAATAATATATTCAAAAAGCTATCCACTTGAGCTACTGAATGTAGTAATAAGGTTTCCCTGAAATTCTGGCGATATCTGCCTACATTTCTACTTTGGTCTTCTAGACAATATATTACCCATGCTTGAACTACTGTGGAAAAGAACACTCACCACATTGAATAACTGTGATCCACAGTTATGTTACATTTGTTTGCTTTAAGGGAGATTTTCTATGTTTATTTAAGCTTTTGATGATTGTCAGCAAGTGATCACGTGGGCACTTCAAAAATCATTTGGATTTCCCTCTTGTCAGTGACAGACTTGTCACAGGAGACAGATTGAGTCAGTGGCTCGGGAGTGAGTGATAAATTGGATGACAAAGATCCTCTTCATGACAGAGTATTGATCGCTAAGATTGTATGCAATTGCCAGTTCCAGGGGAAAGAGAAAGGAGACTGTTTTACTTGGTTTTCCTGTTGTATTTAGTTGTCCATAGACAATGCATCTCGGACTGCCTACATGCAGGTCGCATGCTTCCTCCACTCTCTGTAACCTTTGATGGCTATTGGGGTCTAGACATTTGTCTTAAAAGTATAAGCATGAAAATAGCTACCAAACTTTGTGACGCTTGTTGGCAGTTTTATAAACTATGGAAAAAAACATCAGCTTGCCCTTAACTTAGCATTTTGTGTCAGATCTTGGCTGGGGTTCAAAGGTTCAAGTAAATTTTATATCTTTCCATAATTTCATTAGAGTGAATAGATAATATTTTTGGACTTTTCTAATGTTCAGCTAAATGTGACATATTTATACATGGAGTTTCTTGCCTCTGAACTTATTTAATATGATTTTTAACTGTAAGAATGGTTTTATTATCATGTATCTAGGATTTCATGTCTTTAGTAGTTTTGCCTGGTCATGAAAGGAGAATATAAATGGAAAATTGAAGATTTTAAAAAAAGATTTGGTCCATAAATATTCAATATTTGATTGTAGCTAAGACTTTGTTTGAAAATTTTTGAGTTTATGTTGGGAAAATATGGTTGTTCTTGATTTTAGCTCTTTTTTTTTTTGGCTTAGATCATAACATAGGGACATTATCAGTAGTTTAATCATAGTAATTTTTATTAATAAACACAAATGGTCCTTGTTACTCTCTGGCATCTACCATACTCCAGGGACAGGATTTAGACCTCAGGCTGCATTAATTACTTGATCTTTCTCCTGCCACCTTATTTTCCCTTTCCTAACAGTCTATGTGCTGTGTCACTATCTCTTCTATGAGCAGTTGTGAGGACAAGCTTCTTACGGCCCCACTTGCCTGTGTTCACAAGCCCCCACAGTGCTTTCCATGGAGTGGGTGACAGTAAATGTGTACTGTCACAACACTGGCTGGTCCCTCTGTAGAGTACCTGGATTTTCCATCAAGTCTCCTTTCAGTAAATTACTGTTTTGATCTTCATGGACCCTAATACAAGCTGCAGGTCAGAGCACATAAAAGCAGCCCCCACCCCCATATGAATACTTATCACCTGAAAATAAAAAATCAATGAGGTGGCCTTCCTGGAGGCAATGGGCCTGGCTGTCAGGTGATGAAACCTGTGACTCAGTGTCCATGCGAGGCTCTAGATGGGGGACATTTGGGGGCAGGTCTAATTAGGCCATATTCTAGGAATCAAGGTCTACTAGTCACAGAAAAATCAACGACAATGTGAAGGAGTCTGAAGTAATTGATCAGATTAAGAAGGACTCTATGCTAGATGCCTTTCATCTTATCTCCCTTAGGATATAGGTGCAATGGAAAAGTCAAGGTTTTTAAAAATCTAATTTGACTTTTTTTTTTAAGAAAGACTAGACATGGTGGACATTTGTCACCACTTTCAGGTGTAGTTTTGCAAGGTTATAAACCACCTTTTATCCCGCGGGAGAAGGGGTTGAAATTAAAATAGAAACGCTAAGGTCAATCAGTAGTTTCAAATGGTAGAATGTCTCTTTCCAATGGACTTTTTACTATAGACCTACAGCTGAGGGTGCCTGGTACTGCAATGCAGTTTACTTGGAACTCAAGTCATACTAAGAAAAAGGCACAGAACAAACCAGAGACAAAGGAACCCACTTCCTGCTGAGACACAACATGAATCGAAGATCAGCAGCTCACTCTAGTGCAGCACGGGATGCACCAGGACACCTGAATCTCAGCCACTGTGCCTGCCAGCATTCCTAGAATTTTCACTTCGCGGGCTGATTGCTTACAGTAAAATGAGAGGGACATTTCCAAAGGATCAGGGGGTTGCGTTTCCCTTTTCAGTGAAAGCTCTAAATATTTCACTGACATTTTTCTTCAGGGAAACCATCACAAAACAAAACAGAAACAAACTCAAAATAAATAAACTAAACTAAACAACAACAAAACAAAACCCCATGGAGAGAAATGTCTTTGGTGTCCTGGACAAAACAGTCAGGGTCCCTCCCATCACTCCTTCAGTAAATGAAGGAAAGAAAGAAAAAAATCTGTGAAAACAGAACACTAATAAAGCAATCTGCATAATTGCACCCCAGCCCAGCAGGTTCCTGCCTGGGGTGAACCATTTGTATTAGATGTCTGTGGCTTTCTGAAAAACAAGGAAATCCTGTTCTACTAAAAAAAAAAAAAAAAAAAATGTTTTCCAGTTATTATAATTCTAAGAAATCAAATAGCACGGACTCTATAAATTCTGTATTATTTTAGTAAAGTTCTAAGTCAAAATTGAAAAATAAATTTTTTTTTTCAAGCCTGATAGAAACTTTGAATCGCATGTATTATTCAATTCTTGGATTCTAAAATGTGGCCATTACTTTTTAAAAACTCAGGTCAAAGTTTTTAGCCCATAAATATATTTATTTGTAATCATATCATTTAATTTTTATCAAAACATATTTAAGCTATTACTGAGGGCCAGTTAGCTAGCTGAAATGATAGACAGTAATGTTATGTGTTGAGAAAAACATCTTAGAAACCTAAATATGAATGATTTGGGCATAATAAGGATTATTATAGTCAATGTTCTTTAAAGATGGCGGCCTATCTCTGGGAATCAGGAGATGGCTCTTTTCATTTTATGGTAAAATTAATTAAATTTTATCTTTCTTATCTAGTTATAAAGGTCACACATTTCTGCAGCTAAAGTCCTTTCACTGTAAGTCCCTGTGTTTTCAGTTAGCAGAGATACTCATCAAGGCTGTGCCTGGGTGTTTACACGGAGCTATTTACCCATCATCAACCTTGATTTGGGTGTTGCTAATGAGTATACTTTTCACTCTGATCATCTAAGTTATGTTAACAACTGAGTCTTATGTGGAAAAATAACTTCCCTTTAAACAATATCCTGTTTCTGAATGTGAAACCCTCTCACTGAAGTTTTTTCAATTGTGACTTGCCAACTGGCCCGTATATCCAAGTGACTTTTCAGATGCTTGTGTTTATTTAATCAATATTTTTTGGGAGAGAGGATCTTTCTTCACCTACTGTGCTATTGTTCCAGAGAAGTGTCTAAGGACCACCACTTTGATTTGTTTATATGTTTTTGTTTAATGAGACCCTGTGTGCAGAGTGAGATTGGAAAAGCACAGGTATTGTGGGGTGGGATGATAGGAAATGTTGGGCTGAATGGGGATAAGTAATGCAAGAAGTTCAGGAAAATGAAGCTCACAAAGCCAGTCACAATGTGAGGATAAGACCATGATTATTTTTTACCCCGAGGAACACTGAAACTGGGATTTGTTATGTGGTGGTATAATATTGTTGACATATCAACTAGTAATTTGTTCCTTGTCTCCTCATCCGTCCCCACATAGACTGGGTCCCCAAGTCCTAAATGCCAGAAGCAGATTATGCCAGGTGCCCCAGAAGGAAACCTTGGAGAGAGCCTCTCAGAGAGACTAGAAGGTGTCACCAGGGTTGCTTGTGAGCCGGGGCGGGGACGGGACTGGCCCTGGTTGGCTGTGACTGAGGGTCTTCCCTACAGACCGGCCAGTGGGCTGCTTATTCCCCTCTTAACATTGTCTGTGATCCAGGGACGAGTTGGGGTCTGGGCTCCTGAGCCCCTGGAAAGTTTCTGCATGGGCAACACAGTGAGATCATTGTTCATGGCCCACCCCAAAGTGGGACTTTATGGAGAATAACAATGATTCGTGGATAATTTTGAGCGTCCGAAAAGATGTGTTGTTACCTCTGTACTTTTCATCTCCCATTTTCCTTAGCGTCCTTGGTTCTTCTTCCAAACTTCCCATCTTTTCTTAGAGGAAAACCACCAGTGGCTGCCAGCACTTTGGAATCCCATGACTTTATTGTCTTTCAGAAAGAAAAAAAAAATAACCTGTAAGTTATCCAAAAGAAGGTGGGCCAGCCCTTCTGAGGGGCTGTCATTCTCCTGGGCATCTCAGGCAGGAGCCCAGCATCACTGGGTTCACTCAGTGTAAGTGCTGGAGGCTGCAGCCTACAGGCATGGGATGATTCTTTTGCAATAACAAGTCACAATGGGGGACACTTTCACTTCTTGTGTCCTGCATCTTGACTTCAGTTTGCTTAAATCACCTCTGAAATGTGTTCTTGCCCTTCAATCAGCCTGGTCCCTGATTTAGATCTCTGGTGGACACTTGTATTTACTCTCTGGCTCCTTTTACTACTCTTTTCCTATCCCTGACCACTTGGTTTTCCCCCATGAACCTCTCCTTGCTTCCCATGAAGTCTTCCCTCAGTGAGTCTACCCACTCCCATGCATTTGACTATCTGCCAGATCATTATATGAAGGCCTGATCCCTTTCTTGAATTTTTGCTCCTTATCAGACATATTCAATTGGACGTGTAATAGTTACTTTGAATAGTACTTGCCTGATAGTAGGCTAGACATCATTGTCTCTCTAAGCCAGTGCTCTCTCAGGAGGCATAGATAGATGATAACTAGCTAGCTAGATGATGAATGGATAGATGGATGGATGGATGGATATATGGAGGAATGTATGTATGTATGTATGTATGTATAGTATGTATGTATGTGGGCTGTCCAGAAAATATCCAGCCATGTAACCATTCTTGTTATATTGAAAATGGCTGCATTGTTTTTGAGACCACCTTCATATGTATGTATGCATTGATTGATGGATGAATGAATACATGATGGATAGATGGATGATGCATGGAAGGAAGGAAGGAAGGAAGGAAGGAAGGAAGGAAGGAAGGAAGGAAGGAAAGACATACCATGCTTCCTTCTTACTATATGTTAAATTGAACAATTATCCTTGCTGGAGGTTTGTGTCCCTATGATTCCTGCATTCCTCAGGTCAACAGTGTTCTCCTAGTTGCTATTTCAATGTTCACTTCTCTGGAATTTTTTTATTTGAACCTTCAGGAGTATCTGACATAGTTGACCATACATTTCCTCTTGAGAAGCTTTTATCATTTCCTGATTTTTCTTCTATATTACTGGCTATGTCTTCTGAGCAAGCACTTTCTCTTCATCTGAAACTCTGTATCAGAAAGACGTGTAGATTCTTGACCCCTGTTTCTTCTCTAACATCTTTCTTCCCCCTGGTGACCTCACTTAGATGTATGGCTCTGAAAAGCACATCTTTGCAAATGAATCATTGTTTGTATTTCTACTCGAGACTCTTCTTTTGGGCTCCAGACTCATGAATTCTCTACATACGAGTGACATCTCCACTGGGCTGTCTGATAGACTGCATAAGTTCAGCATGGGCAAAAGACAACTGCTTGGCTAAGGAAGTGAGTAAATCAACAGAATGATGCTACTACATCTCTAGTCCTCTCTCTCTAGTGAGCAGCTCCACCATCACTCTAGTTGTTCAAACCCCAAACTGAACAAGCCCTCTTTGTTACTCACATCCCTTTACTCCCCACATCTGGCCAATTACCATTTCCTATTGCTTCTATCAAATCTTCTCACCTCTCTCCATCTCTGCCACTAGCATCCTCATCTCATTCCCCCCATCCTATAAAACCTTTGCTAGCCCCAAACTGAATAAGTAATAAATAAGTACTTGTTGGCCACATAAATATATTAGTAAATAAATAAATGAATGCAATGTAAGCTTAAGGATGCATCTAAAGTTCATCAGGATAGTCTCTCATCTGACATATCACCCATGCATACAAATTGTTTTATAAATAACTTTAGGAAATGATGTGCTCTAGGCCACAAAGCTGGTTAAGGAGAATGAGGAGTGAGATGGGAAAACAGCTGGATTTATTCAGAACCTAGTAGAACATCATGGACAGTTCTTCTATTGGGCTGAGGACATGGAGAAGCTGCAGAAAGCCCACAGGAGAGCCAGTTTGAGCAAAGGCATGGAAAGTAGGGTCTCCAAAAGAAGAGAAGGAAGTACAAGTAGAGGTTAAGACAGGGCTGAATTATAGCAGTTCAGGATGAGACGGGGCTGGGGGACTTGTGGGCAAAGCAGCTGATGGTCACCGTGAATAATGGGCTCAAATACACAAAAACTCTGAGAGTGCAGGTGCCACTCCCAGTGATGACACACCTACCAACAAAAGGAGCCCAGAGTCACCATCCCTCAGGTGCTGTCTGTTGAGGCTCGCTGACTGTCTCATGAATGACACTGAAATGGTTACCATGGTGGGAGGGAAGCCCAGCGCCACCTCTTCCTTGAATAACGAAGACTTGTATGAGTTCCCTGGTCATTCTGAGATCGCTTTCAACTTGGTGCTTCTAAGATGTTGCCTTTGGTGGGTCAGAAGGCTGGAGGGGAGCCATGAGGGTAGGAGAAGGGCAGAAGGTGCAAGAGCACAGCCCCTCTGTGTCAGGGACACACTCACCGGTAGGGCAATGTGCCCTGAACTCCCCCACCCCCACCCCCCCAGCCCTTTTCTTCACCTCACGTCAAAGCAGGAAGTCACATGTCCCGCTCTGATGTGGAGTGGCCACACACAGCACAGGGGCCGTAAGTGTCTTGGCTCCGTCCACCTGCTGACCCCGGCATTTTCTGGCTCCTTGCCTCCCCCTTGTTCTTCTAGCCTCTCTTGCTGATGGGAGAGGAAGTCCACAGCCATGGATAGAGAGGCCTGAAGGCATGTGATTAGTCCCCAGTTCCTCTCAAACACATAGCCTGCCTTTCTTAGGCTGCTGTGGCCTGAAGAAGTTATATGAGCTCCAAAGACCTGGAGAGGTCTATGAAAATCAACGACTTCACCCTGATCTTTTCAATCAAGCTTGTCCAACCTGCAACCTGCAGGCCACATGTGGCCCAGGACAGCTTTAAATGGACCCAACACGAATTCAAACATTATGCAATTTTTTTGCATTTTTTTTTTTTATCTCATCAACTATCATTAGTGTTAGTTTATTCTATGTGTGGCCCCAAACAATTCTTTTTCTTCCAATGTAGCCCAGGAAATAAATCTTCTGTTAATAGTCTCCATTTTTATTTTTTTGTGTGCTTTTCACTGAGGCAACCCCAAATCTTTGGGGGGAAGCAGATATGTACTAATAAAGTAATAAGAAAATGTTGGCGGCCATATAAGTACAACCATGTCACCGTAAAACCTTCCATTTTAGGGTTGACTTATATATATATATATATATATATATATATATACACATACATACATATACATATTTTTTTTTTTTCTCCCAAACCGGTGTTCTACCTAAAATAATGTGCCATACAAAAATTCCTCCTGCAAATTTGGAAGTACTTTTCAGTGACTATTATAACACAAGATATACACTTTAAAAAACAAATGTAATATTAGGATTGACCCTTTAGCAATTTCACACAAATATGTTTTGCAAGGAGCAGTTTTCTGTACTTCATCATACATTGTTAAAGGAAGTGGTTTTGTTAGAATAATTAAAACAAAACAAAACAAAAAACCTCTAAATAACTACCAACATTTTTGTGGTAGAAAATGGAAACTAGAAATATTCTTATGACTTTCTTTTGGTAATATTGTCAGTTTCTTTGTGCTATAAATTATATCAAACATCCAAGATAGCATTTGCTCTTAGGGAAAACATAAGAATTATTTATATATAGTTTAAAATAGATAATTCTCTCCCCTGACCCTAATTACCATTATGACACACATTTTTTTTATACATAGCTTTTATTTTTAATAGTATAAGACTGTAAACACCAGTGGTTTTCTTTAATTACTATCCTATATCTTGACTGAGCTTTCATTATGAAAAAGTTCCTTTTTTGTCTGCTAAAATATTTACAACCTTTGGTTAAACTTAAAACTATTAAGTGGGGGAAATAATAATCGTTTTAATTTCAGTCTCAGGAAAAAAATAATCAGTGATCACACCCACTGTGGCCAGTAATTGGCCAGTTGGGATTGAGAGCTAGAATTGCATTTTCTTCCGGCTTTCCTAATTTTAGGCTTTGTTTTCCTGTACCTGAATGTTGGCAGCCATGTGTGCTGAGATTTTTTTGTCTGAATGATGGATCCTGAGCCTCTGTGTATTGCAGGGGCGTCCAACCTTTTGGCTTCCCTGAGCCACATCGGAAGAAGAATTGTCTTGGGCCACCCATAAGCTACACTAACACTAACAATAGCTGATAAGCTAAAAGAAGAAAAGAGGTTGCAAAAATATCTAACGTTTTAAGAAAATTTACAAGTTTGTGTTGGGCCACATTTAAGCCATCCTGGGCCGCGTGAAGCCCGTGGGCCACAGCTATGGTTGGACAGCGTAGGTTTGGAGCCTCTTCGGTTATGTTGTGGACAGGAAGGAGCTGGGAAGACAGATGCCTCTCCTCCCCTAGTTAGAGGCCTGGAGACACTGGGAGAAAGTGCCCTGAACATGGGCTGCCTACGTCCATCACACACACAGCTGTGGTCAGCCACAAGGAACAATAGGAAGGAGGCCAGGCCCTGTTTTGTCCTGAATTGTGGAAACGTGGAGGCCTTTTTAGTGTTTCAAGGAAATTCTGCCTGGAAAACCAGAAGCAGCTGAACAAATCCTTACGAACCACAGCGGGTGGAAGCGCTCCTGCTGGAACATAGACTTGTGTGCTCCTCTTTCACGTTCCAAGATTGAAACGAGCAGAGGGCTGGCGGGACCCTTCCTCCTGTCACCTGGTACAAGGACAGGGGACTGTGATAAACAGGAAGGTGCTAGACGGAGCCGCAGTGGAGTGAAGCAAGAGCTCCTATGGCATGTGATTGTCCCTGTTTCCCAAAGCTTGGAGCTGGGAGGAGCTAACACCAGCAGAAGTGGATGGGGGGTGGGAAGGTGGGGGGTCTCACCCCTCAGATAGAAGCTCTGGGGGGACCTTCTGCCCTGAAACCAGTCACTCTGCCAAGACCTCGGGCTGTTGGCCTTCAGATGAGTGAGAAAATTTCTATTCCTTGTCTTTATCTACTTACCCTAATTAATGATCCATGCTAGTTGTCCTAGATTTTAATAATACATTTGCTTTTCTCGACAATGGCTTCCAGAGTTAGTAACTTTATAGACAAAATCTCTCCCCCACATATAACAATTTACTCAGCGGTTCTAGCAAATTACCCTGTAATGGCAGGAGGCTAATGTACTGTGTCCAGTCTTGGGGACTTGGCCATGAAACAAAGCTCAAAGAACTACTAATACATAGCAGACCAGAGGAACACAGAACTCACTTCTCAGTTTTCTTTCTTTTTCCTTTTTTGACCAAGAGGAAGAAGAATCCTGCCCTACATATTCCAGTTAGTCATTCTTCTCTCTCTTTTTTTTTTTTTCTGAATCAGAATTTTTTTTGTTTTAAGTTTTAGTAAAAATTTAATGTTTCTGATAGAGTTTCTTGGGATTTTAGGGAGATAGATTGGTGAGAACAGTTAAAGGATTACTTAGAAACACTATAGAAATGTGCAGATTTTAGTTCATAGCAATCAGTAAGGATGCCCTAATATGTACACAGCTACAGAACACACACAAATCACTCAAAATATAACTGATCAGCAAGTATAGGAAAATTGCTCAAAGCTGTCTTAGTCAGGGTTCTCTAGAAAAACAGAACCAAAAGATGTGTTTGTGTATGGATGTGTGGGTGTGGATAGGTAGACGATAGATAGATGAATGGATAGATAGGTAGATAGATTTATTATAAGGAATTGGCTCACATGATTATGGGGTCAGATTAGCTTCGAGATCTTCAGGTGAGCCAGCAAGCTGGAGGCCCAGGAGTTGTTGATGGTGTAGTTCTAGTTCAAAGGCCACCAGGTCAAGGCCCCAGAAGAGTTTATGTTTCAGTTCAAGTCCGAAGGCAGGAAAAAGCCAATGTCCCAGTCAGGCAGGAGAAATTCCCTCTTCCTCAGAGGTGGGCCAGTCTATCGTTCTATTCAGGTCTTTGACTGATTGCATGAGGCCTTCCCACATTGGGGAGGGCAATCTGCTTGACTCAGTCTACTGACTTAAAGATTTATTTTTATTGTTTTATGACAGGGAGAGAGAGAAAGGGAGGGAGACAGACAGAGAGAAGGGAGAGGGCCCAGAGTAGTCTTCATAGTTGACAGCATTAGTTTTCTATATAGTTTCCCTCCACAGGTGGGTGCAGGGCTGCACAGGGCAGAAACTAGGCCGGGGCCTCCTGTATGGGAGACACGTCCCTGTGAGCTGGGCGACCTCCCACATGGGAAGCACGCCAGGGCAGGAGCTGAACCGGGGGCTTCTCATATGGGAAGCTGGTCCCAGCAAGAACTGAACTGGGGGCACACCCCATTTCAGCATATGGGTCCCCACGGATCAGGGCCGGGATTCGATCCTCAGACTCCAGGGCTGCAAAGCAAGCACTCAACCTGCTGCGCCATCCCAGCATTTCCTCAGTCCACTGATTTAAATATTAAAGTCATCTAAAAACACCCTCACAGAAACACTGTAAACCACATTGGGTCAAGTATCTGGGCACTTGTGGCCCAGTCTAGTTGACACATTATATTAAGCAACACTGTTAGTCAAAAGACTCATACTAAACAATAGTGATAGCTTTCTTTAACCTTCAACTGTTACAATTAAGAAAATGAGTGCTTAGGGGCATTGCTAGTGAAAGTATAAATAAGTACAAATTTACTTATTTACTTGAGAAAGCAAAGCAGCAAGAATCCTAAGTGTTCAGAGCCTTTGATTCAGCATTCTTACTTTGGGAAATATTTCTAAGATGATAATTTCAAGACATGTGGGAAAATTAGATGTATACCACAATCTTTATCATGCTGTATTTATAATAGTCATAAAAATAAAGAAAATAATGTAAACTATCAACAATACAGAAATGAAAAATTAGAGTGTGAACAATACACTCATGTTAGGTGAAAAAGCACAATGTTATAACTACTATGTAAAAGATGTATAAAAAAACTTTAAAATGTCCCCAAAATATTAGTAAGTAGTTATTTGGTGATAATGAATCTGTTGAAGCCCCTGATTTTATCGTTCATATGTTTTTATTAAAAACAAAGAACTTAATTTGACAATTCAACTCAGTTCAATTTCTTGTTTTTTGTTTTACTACTTAAGTAATATCAATAGTATCAATCATGTTTTAAATTTAGAGAATGCTACATGGGTGGGTTATAACTATCCCTTTATAGAATTTAGTTTAACCAGGTCCACACTGCTATTCTCTAATTATTTCATTTGGCAGCTATTTTTGGACCATTTTCTGTAAATGAGCAACTATGCAAGGCACATTATGCACCAAATATGTAATAGCTTTGTAGATCTTTGTTTTGTATTGTTAACACATGTCTGAGCCTTTACACATAAGTGTGGATCAGAATATAAAGCTTATATTAGGAACATAGGGTCCTAAACATTCCTTACTGAAAATGTTTACTTACCTAAGTGGAGAACATAATAAAAGATATTGAAAACTAAAAAATTTATGTTGCAAAAGCTAAGTCAATTTTTTTTTGGTCATTTGCTGAACTTTGATATTCTCCTGGACATAATCTTGTTAAAACATCAATATTTAGTGATGCAAGTCTCTTCTTTCTAACTCTTGTGAGCTGCACACTGAGGAAGAGATAGAATAATAGATTTTTGTGAATGAAAAGTGTCTGATTGGTCCAAAAGTCCATCGCTTGGGATAGAAAAAAGAATGAGAAAATTCAATCCTGGAATCAAAGTTATTCTCCTTCAAAAATAGATACAGAATTTAGTTCTATGATTTTTTTTAAGATGTGGCTCTCTCCATACAGCCGCCTTTGGAAAGGCGGTTTGCTGCTGGTCGCCATCTGGGCGGGGTGTCTCCATCTTCTCCCCACTTAAAGCATCACCCAGGAAGTTATGCAATCAGTCCGTGGGGGCAAGTGAGGTGTGAAGAGATTAAAAGATAAAATCACAGCAACCGTGATCACAGTAACTTTATGTTACTCATAAGCCCAAGGTGAGCATGTCAACCAGCAACTTGAACCATTTTCCAGTTGGATGCCACCATCTTAAGCACCTCCACCCACTTCTTCTTCTGGCTTCTTTTAGAGGCAATTCGTTTTCTTTCCTTTTTTTTTTTTTTCCTCCTAGTCACACAAATTGTATTCCAATTTCATGCTTGGTATCTGTTTTCTTGTGCAAATTGAATCACCCTCAGCACATTTTCTTATTAATGAAGTGTCAATCTTATGTTTATTCTGATTAGTTTGATATGACATGTTTCCACAGAGAATGTCTTACACACCTCACAATCCATCTCCTGATATGCATATCCCGTAATATTAGAGACTGACATCTATATGATGTTTGAGAATCTTCATGTTAGAGGGTCTGTTGTGAAAGCTGCACAGAAGAAAGCTGTGTGTGTGTGTGTGTGTGTGTGTGTGTGTGTGTGTGTGTTGCACATGGAGTTTCAATCTAGGGAAGATGAGGACGTTCTGGAAGTGGACAGTGGTGATACCTGAACAACCATGTGAATGTATTTAACATTCCTGAACTGTGCACCTAAAAACAGTGAAAATGGTCAATTTTATACAGTGTATTATTTGACCATGACAAAAATGTAAAAAAAACAAAAGTATACAGGAGTGTGCTTTAGCTTTCAATGACATTTTAAAAATTTGAAAATTGTAGCCCATATGTATGTTTGTATAAATTTGCCTGTATTTCTTCACTGATTTTTTTCATCAATGGCATACCTTCCTTCATTCTACCTTGAATGGTCATAAGTAAGCTTTCTGAGGCATTATGAAGGGTATAGGTAAAACAGTTCCTACCTCTTGCTAAGGACAATATTAGATACATTTACTTTTCAAGTGCAGGTTGCTAGCATGCCTCAAATTTCTGTGACCCGTCTGAGCAGAAACCATTAAGTATGGGAGAGGGTGAGGGAATCTATCGGCAGCAGCTTGCTGAAGGTTCAAAATGTACAGCTCTCATGCAAACCTTGACTTCTCCAGGACAAATCCTGCTGATTGCACTATAGAACCAATATTTTCAATCATTTAACAATTGAACTGAAGCCAAACTCCCAAAATACACATCAGCTTCCTCCCCTTGGTTCCATAGTCTTGGACATGTCACAGGAGCGTCTCAAATCTGTGTATCTCAGCTCACAGAGTGGTTGTGTACAGTATTTTGAGGATTTAGATTCCAGGAAATCCACTTTCAACCTGGGGAACCACTTCCATCCATGGCAGGTCAGGGGCAGACCTTGAGGCCTCAGGACACAGCTAACCTTGTATGAATACCTTGCAGGGCACATGAAAACTGAGACAGAAAAGGAGAGCAAAACAATGATTATGTCTTCTAAAATCAGATTTTGTAGGTCCGGATCTCTGTTGCTATGGCAACTGAAGTGGCATCCTTGCAACTCATCAAAAAATGTCTCTCGTTCATAGAGTATTTACATCTCAGGGCTGTTAGTGGAGATTAACTGAGTTGGAGCATGTCAAACACTTAGCACGGGGCCCAGCACAAAGAAAATATAGAGTAAATGCTAATACCACTAGTAATGAACATTCTTTTCATTTTTTTATTAAACACTTCTATCTGTTGCAGGGTGTTCTAGATAATGAAGAAATAAAAGACCAAGCTATAACACAGAGACTGTGATGGAACTGACTATCTTTGATTACACATCAGATTTATAGCCTGAAAGTATGATAGTGAACAAGACTGAATAACACGAAGGGAGGAAGGACATTGCCATAAAGTGGCAGCTGCTCTAGGGATGCTGGTTACTCTTTCCTGAGGACTTACTTGGTTTCCAGGGCTGTGTTGAGCATGTCATGCGTTACCTCCTTCACCCTCTAGAACAGTCCCTCATACAGAGTGGGAGATGGCAGCTAGGGGAGGAATTTGCTGCCCCATGGTTGGGGGGTGAGGGGGAACCAAGCAGCGAGTCTCTGCTCACACACATTCACTGGTCCTGGGGAGCAATGGGGACCGTCCTCACCATGGCCCAAAGCCTTTGATTATCCTTGTTGTGATAACGTGATGTATAAGAAGTGTATACTTGTCTTCTCCTCCTTTGTCTGGCTCACAGCCTCTAAAATCCTTGGACTTAGTTCTAAGGGATGAGAGAGGTCAAGGTGTCTTTGTTATGTGAGTGAGGTGACTTTCAGAAAGCACTTAAAGCTGGTTGCCAGAGCAGCCAATCCTGTGGTTGGAGGGTTTGAACTTTCAGATCTGCACCCCCAACCTGCAGGGAGGGGCAAAGGGCTGGGGGTTTAAATCAAACTCCAAAGGCCAGTGATTTAATCAATCGTGCCCGTGTAATAGACACAAAAACCCAATAGGACAGGGTTCGAAGAGCTTCGGGTTTGGGGATTAGGGGACAGTGGTTCCCCCAGAGAACATGGAAGCTTCCCACCCCCTCCCCCCATACCTTGCCCTACGCATCTCTTCTATTTGGATGTTCCTGAGTTAGAGCCTTTTACAATAAACCCGTGATCCAATAAGTAAAGTGTTTCTCTAAGTTCTGTGACCACCCTAATAAATTAATGGAACCCAAGGACAGGGTCGCTGGCACCTGTGACCTATTAACCAACCATCTGTCAGAAGCACTGGTGACACCTGGACTTGTGATTGGTGTCTGCGATGGGACTGAGCCAGCTCTGAGCCCTGAAGCTGTGGGATCGGACGTGGTCTCCAGGTAGATAGCGTCAGAATTGAGTTGAATTGGGAGACGCCCAGATCGTGTTGAAGTATTGCTTGGTGGTGTGGGGAACACACACACACATGCGCACACACACACACACACAGGAATTGGTATCAGGATGGTAGGTACAATGGTGCTTTAGTGACTTGTCCATTTAGGGACACACCAAATGCAGAAAGAGTTTGACTGCCTGTGGGCACCAAGCAGGGTTTTCTGCCGCAATGGCTGCCCTGCTCGGGGGAGCTGGGCAGGCCTGGTGTTGAGGTCACCTAAGTCCACCGAAGTAAATTATGCCTGGCCTCCCCCTGTTCCACACTAATGATGTTAAAGCCATTTTCGTGTGTAATTGACGCTGTCCTCCTGCTACTGAAATTAATTTGAACCAGATGCCCAGACTTAGAATATTCCCAGGGTTTGCCTCATTGGTGCTTTTTTCAACATAGTTCCTCCCCACCTTGAGGATTTTAGTAGAAGAGGAAAATTGCTTTAATACCCCGGCAACATTTAAGTTCCCATGGGATGATAATTATCTCCTGAAATCCTCACAGAAATTAGTGGAATTATTAAAAAATCAAAGGTTCACCCACACATTGTCTTTACCCAAACCCTCAGCTCTGCCCATCCTGCAACTGTGCAGAGAGTTTTGTTGTGGTTTGTTCATTCATATGAACTATGCCCCCGTTTCTTGAGTATGCTCTAGTGTCCTTATCTCTAACTATTCTATTTTCCTCCCTTGACTAAGCCTCAATTTTTCGATTTCTATCTTAAAGTGCTAAATGCTGCTTCCGATTCTAGTTTATCTATTTATTGGATGACTTCACTTTTCTGAGTTTCTGTTGGCATAAATGTGTAGATAATAGTACCTGATTTTCAGGCTCTTGTGAGGGTTAAAAAATATAGTATGTATATAAAATTCCTATCACAGACAGTACAAGTAGCCTGGCCTTGTAAGTAATAACTCTGGTGCATGTGGCTTTGGTTGTGACATCACCCCTCTGACAAGAATGCACTGGCCCCTTATCACATCTTTCACGTCTTCTACTTACATTACTGGTTTGTGGGGAAGATGTGAGTCGGTGTCAATAGCTCACGTGCGAATAAGGATTTAGGTGTATATGCCACATCTTCACAATGGAAACTGTCCTCTTCCACAACCACACTCACACTATTTCTTTATTGTTCCCTTCATTTCCAATTATATGTTCTTCAGACCCTGCGATGTTTCACTGTGTTACTACCAGGGCATTTGCGATGAAATGTTCTTACACCCAGAGCAGAACGTCTCCTGCCATTTGCTTCAGTAGAACTTGATCAGTCATTTATGCTGAAATCAAACGTAGGGGGTTTTGAGGGCATCTTGGCCACCAGTCCAACTGTATGCATTCAAAGTTGTTTTCTGAGCTCCCGCTTTGGGTGGGATGTTGTTCTTGGCGCCTGTGTGTGAACAAATGAAAGGCATGACCTTGACCTTTAAGCAGCCACTGCCAGTCAGAGCGAACAGTACTAGCTGCTGGTTGCACGCTGGGTGCCAGATCCAGCAATCTCCATGTATTAACTCGTTTACTGCTCAGAACAGTGCTAGGACATGTAGTAATGGAGAGTGAGGGAGCTAGCTAATAAGTGCTTATGGATGAGCAGTCTCTTGCCGTCTGGTATATTTGACCATTTTACCCACTGCCCAGCCCCACACCTCCGTGTTTACCAGACATCTAGTGACACAGAGCTCAGTCTTAAATTCCAGGGGAAAAGATACACCTGCCACCCGTTCCCTGTCTTCCATAGCCTGCACCTCTTTGGTAAGAGCGAATGTGTCCGTGCATTTAAAAATGCATGGATAGTTACCTGCTGCAGTCTATGCTAAGTTCTTAATGAGGAAACCAAGAGCAAGGACAAAAAGTTCTGTAATGGTTCAGAGAGGCATGAGGCTGGTGGGTGGGGAGGAGATACTCCGGAAAAGACCTTCAAGAAAAGGTGGGATTTGAACTGTCCTTGGAAGGAAGACAAGATTCAGGTACTCTGAGGTCAGTCCACTTTTCAGCCACAGCTGAGCTCTGTGGGTACATTCCAAACCTCCTAGCTGTCTCAATCTCATTTTCTTCAGGGTCCCCCAAAGACATCACCCTTCCAACATCTACTGATTTGGGGATAACAGGACAATGATCTTAGAGCACAGAATTTATTTCAAATTGCCTTTATCTGGTTTCACTAATTACACTTTTATGGCTACAAATTAAGTCATGGCTATGGCCAATCATCCTTAATTAAAAGCACACTATAAGCGCAGTGATTTAAATAGCATGAGAAGAGGTCAGAGGGCACTTTTTGGACACACAGATGGTAAATTTGCTTAGGTTTTGATGAAGGCCATTGCTCCTTACACATATTAATGAATGATATTCCACTAGGAAAGATGAAAAGTATTGGGAAAGCCATCCGGCAAGAGGGCCATAGGAAAGCTTGAAAGCGTTTTAGAGGCTGCACAGTAAGGTGGTTGTGTTGCAGGCTTGAGCATAGGGTGTCAGATGGGGTGGGGCACGTGGCTGAGGCACTGAGGACCATGGTAGGGATCTGGAAGGCTTTGCTGAAGGGAAGAAGTGGCCGTCATTGCTGGTGTGGCAGAATTGCTCCATGGAGTAAGCAGTGTTTTTCAGACAGTCCTAGACATCAGAGAACCATAGAATTGTAGGAGTGGGAAAGAGTGGCCACTCTTGTGGGAGACTATAGCCTAGAACTGGTGTCCTGTGCCTGGTGTGGGGTCCTGGGCCCAGAAGGTGGGAAGGATGAAGGATGACTTAGTAAGAGCCAAGTGCTTGGAGGGTGACTCTGGGGACAGAACAAATGAAAACAGGTTGAAGGCATCCCATGAAGGATTTGGGGTAGAGATGAGAATGCACTTCAAGGCACTGAGTGTGTCTTCAGGGACTTATATAGTCCAGTTCAGTCCAGGTTGGAGTCTCCTGTTTTCTGACACCCTATGGCACTTTCTGTATGTACCGTTCTTTTGAGCACTTAGTCGTATATGAGATTTATGCCTGTCATTTAAATGTTTCAGGGCCTTCTGTCCTCGCAGAAAATTGGCCCATGCCCTGGGAAAGTGATTTCAATTTTTTGAACAGCTCTCAGAACCAAATCATCTGTTCCATCCTCACAAAACCTGTATGACATTAGCAGAACAGGTCTTTTTATTCTTGGCTCTCAGATAAAAATATACATATGGACTGGGGCCAAGTGGAGAGCAGAGAGAGGGGTTCCAAGCTGGTCCTAGAGCCCAGAACCCAATGTTCCTTTTCTTCATTCACACTGATGTGAGCAGGTAAGAATCACTCATTAGGATAAGGGAGCATCAGTAAAATAGTATTCCCCATCTATACAGATTTTATGAATGAAGACATTAGTTTTCTGTTAACTTCTTTGGTCTTTAATATTTCATTAGTGATGTGAGAACTAAAAAATTTTAAAAGCATGCATATTTTCTCAAGGATATCTCCACCTCTTTTCCAATTTTTATCATTCTTTAAAGTTCAGAAAATGGTAGTTTAATGTATGGGACATAGAGAATAAAAATGAGAACCTCATCTGCTCCTATAAAATTAGAACTGGAAACATTTTGTTGAGTTGGTATGGTTGCCAGTAAATTATAGTTCCCAGTGGAAATTAAAAAAATTGCTTCTCCACTTCAATTTTAAATACCTTAGTAAATTTGCTTGTGCCACTTGCCCAGAGAGATTGTTATTTAACATAATGGTGCCCACTTTCATGACATTCTTGGGCATGGGATATGAATGTCCCTTTTAAATATAATTGCTGTGCCTTCAGATACATACTCTAATGCCACCCTGAGTATTTCTTCTCCTCTAGTTTTATTGTCTTTCAGACCCACAGTCATTACTTCACCATCTTCAGTTCGTCTTTGTGTCATTGTCATTTTTCATTTCTTTACCTCTTTTTTCCCCCCATATTCATCTTTGATGTCTGTTTCTTGATTCTCAACCCCATTGTCTACCTGCTATTTATATCTAGGCACTTAATATTTAATTCATATTTTCAAGCATGTTATTTTAAGAAATATGCCATTTATGCATTTCCTTGTCTTCACACACAACTCTACTCACAATTTTAAATTGTTATATTATATTGAAAGACTGTTTTAATTATCCAGTTGTTAATGTTCTGGTTGACAGCAAACATACCTGGCTTTACCTCATTATTTCAAGGTGAATCTGTATATTGCTAATGACAGAGAAAAGGAAAAAGGTGAAAGTTCAAGTTCTAAAGGAAAAAAATATATGCAAAACTACTTTCTAGATTTCAAATAGTATAATCTTTTAGGCAATATTAAGTACAACCAAATTACTGTGTAATAATAGAATCATGTCATGGGACCTAATGAAATTGGCTAGAATCTGGACTTGAATTATTTCTAGACATAACTGAAGACAGTAATTCTTGTCATCCTACACTTTGACTCTGTTTCCATAGACTTTCTGTCTTTTTTCAGCTTGTCCTCCTAACTCCATCTCACACCCTTGGTCCTCATCCTGAAATCTGCTTCAGATCAGGTATCTGTTAAGAGAAACCAGCTTCGTGTATAGCTCATGTAGCACACTGAATCAGTCTTCTTTGGGACACACAGCACAACATACTTATTGGAGAGCTACTTTAGGGACAGAGCAAAGGGAAACAGATTGAACATGTAGCATGAAGTGCTTAGATTACAGAGGAAGTGTGTTTCAAGGAGTGAATTAGGGTGACGTCGTCATGGATACTCTAAGCCTGAGGCCCCAGAGCTCACTGTTCTGAGAGGGAGCATACTCTCCACCCAGGTACTGGGTCAGGGTATCTATTCTCAGAGGCCATTGGTTTACATCACAAAGCCATTTGCCTGTCGAGTTCACCTTAGAGACACTCACCAAGAGTCCCCGTGACATGGTCAGACACCACGACTCACCCTCTAACAACACTTTCTTTTTGGAGGGTTTCCTCCCTTGCTGCTGGCATCATTAGCATTTGTCTCAGTCAGCTTGGGCTGTGTAACGAAATACCACAGACCAAGACTGAAACAACAGACATGTATTCCTCATGGTACGGAGGGTGGATGTCCAGGATCGTGGCCCCGGCAGATATGGGGTATGGTGAGTACCCGCTTCCTGGTTCACAGATGACATCTTCTCCCTGTGTCCTCACATGGAAGAAGGGGTGAGGGAGCTCCGTGGGGTCTTCTTTATAAGGGCACTCATCCCACCATGAGGCCCTACCCTCATGGCCTCACCCCCTCCCAGAGGCCCCACCTCCTGATACCACCACACTGGGGAGGAGGCTTCAACATAGGATGACGCAGTCATTCAGCGCATAGCAGCATAATCATCTCATTCACAGTGGAGCATAAACTGGTGTGACTACAGAACGCTGTGGCCAGTGCTCAGCCCTTATGCCCCAGAGCTACATGTGATGTTTGTGTGTTGGTCGTGTGCTGAGAACTCAGCAGCAGAAATAAAAGGCATGGTCCCTGTCTTCAGAGAGATGGCAGTCCCCTGGGGGTGACATACAGCTCAGGTGGCTTCCGTGGCACACGGCTAATACTTGTTGAGGAGTGTGGACGACTTACCCTGCAGTAGGATGGGCACTCTCATTCTAGGAGGACCCATGAGGTCTGGGGGCAGCTTCGGGAACGTTGTTGGTCTCACAGAAGAAGATGACTGGATGGAATGGACGGCACCTAGAAGGTGTGGGCAGTGGATGAGATGTGGGGACCCAAGACACCTCCTAAAGGAAAGGATCCTACTGTATGCCCAGAACCAGGCCCCTGGGCAAGGAAGTGATAGGCGACTGTCTACCCCTGTGACAGATATGGAGCTGATGTCCCTCAGCACCAAGGTGGCCTCTGTCCTCTGCTCGGTGATACTGGACTGGGCTCCGCAAACCCCATTCACGCTCGGCCCCCTGGCCCATGATTGGTTCCACCCACAGTGGGCGTGAGAGTAGACCCATCTTGAATAGGATGAGGGGCTTGCTTGTCCTTCCTCTGCAGTGTGTGGGCATCTGCTGGCTTCTCGAAGAGGGCCACCACGCTGCCTCTTTGCCAGCACAGTGGCAGACCCATTCTACAGGAGCAGCGGCATTCGGTGTACAGTCTCTCCAACATTTGAAGGATCAGCTTCCTCAGACTTTCTCAGAAACAGCACCACCCCACTCCTGCTCGGCCCCGCTTGGACCCCTCCTCGCAGCTCAAGGACAGCAGCCACATTTAAGCTGTGGCACCTCCATGCCCCTAGACGTCTGAGTTTCAGCTCCTTAGATAACCTCCAGCAAGTATCTGGGATTGAATGATTTCCTTCTATGGCTCCCCACACCCCAAGCAGAGGCGACTGCCACTCCTGACCCCATGGTTGTCCTTTTCTTGTCAGTTACTTCATGAACCTGATGCCTAAGTCAACAATTACTTCTATCACTTCTCCGTGTGTCCTTTTTGATGAACACACAAACAATCATGTTGTCTATGGTCACATTCTTCTGAATTCTTTTTCCCCGTGTGTTATCTCCTATTGTTCTGTTTTATATGCTTGTAAATAGGTGGGTAGAAGTGACGTTCACACATTTTGATGTCTGTCTCTTACTCCCTGCTTGGATATAGCCTACTTTATGTAGTCACAGGTGACATTTACTTATTTCTAAGTGGACTTGTAGAGATCGCTGTGCACTATCCAGGGGTGGCCAGATTAGGAGTGATTCCTGTATTTCTGTGTTTTGACATGAGCACCCCTTTCGATCTAAATTCTGTAGCAAAGAATTGTTTTGGTGGCTAGTTTGTAATCAGCCAACAATATAGGTCATGAAAAAAAAAAAAAAAAGGATTCATTGACAGATTTGTAATGTTTTCAATGTTCCAGTTTGGGCCACAAATATTACCTGAAGTGGTGTGGTTTTTTGTTACACGGTTATTTTCTCATCAGAAGTAATTTGTCAGCACTTCCCTTGAACATGAGAGAATAGAAACATGGGTAATTCACAGTATGCAAAAAACTACCGCTTATCAATTTGTCAATTCACAATGTCCCACTTAAATGAATTTCATGTAATCCTTTGTTTCATTTACAGCCACTGAAGTCTATTATTTCCATTATTTGATTCTATTCCATTTATTTCTGTAAGTCAATCCCATTTCCATTATTTCAAATAGACTATTTGTTTTACAAGTATTTTTAAAGATACTTTTTCCCCAAAGTCAAACTTTATGCCTTATTTAATATTATAATCTGAAATGAGTTAGACTTTGTTGATTTCATTCTCCTGGTAAATGAAATATGAGTTAATATATGAATAGGGAATTGATAAATTATCATAAATTATGAGAAGTAGATAAACATTAGCCTCTAAAGTCTCAAAACTAAAAATATAATATGGTAGCAAGATAGACTCTAAATTGAATAAATTAAATAAAAATAAAAATTATCCATCATATTCAGCATAACCTGCTTCATTATATGGTAAATGATGATAGAATAAAATATTGTAATTTTTTTCCTCTGGAAATTTTCTCTCCATCGGTTTCTCACATTGCAAAAGTTGAGCAGAAAAAAAAAATGTGACAAAAGAATTTGAAAAAGTATAAATAATTGTGTGAGAATTCCAAAACTCAGAAGTTGTCCTTACTGTATTGAATTATTGGCTTAATCCTTTACTCTTCTTTGTATCTGCATCCTGTGACGTAGGACTCTGCAGTTACCACAACCAAAGATGGGGTGCACATCTCTGCCATCTTTACATTGACCTTCACTATGTAATTGGCGTTGTCCAATGGGCTCCAAGCAGAAAGTTGAAATGTAGTTACATGATGGGGCTTGTTTTCTTGAACCTCTATCATCACCATAAAAAGGATAGACACTGACCATCCTAATTTTTCAACAAAAACAAGAGAATTGCAGTGAGAACCCAAGTCACACACCCACAGTCTGAAGAGATACACCCCTGCAGTGTTCAGAGCTGTGAGACTAAGTGATTACAGTCTTGACCCACTGAGCTTTGGGGTCATTTGTTACACAGCACTATTGTGCCAATAGCTAACAGCTGCATATAGACATGAATTCTATAAAACAGAGCCATCCAAGCCAATGCTCAGATCTGTAAGGCTAAATGAGTTCTGGGGTCCTCTTATACAATATTGTGCCAGTAGATACATTTATACATTATATATCAAGATAGGAATTAGATAGAGCCATATTTGTATTTGAAGAAAGAGTTTGGGATTGAAATGTGGATGAGCAAACTGAAGATCTGCGTCTGCCCAATATTACATAACAAATTTATTAATTAAAGTCTGGAAAATCAGTCTTTCTTTTTCCAAAAATGGAAGTTACTAGGGGGTGCCAACATAGCTCAGAGGTTGAGCACTTGCCTCACAGTCCCAAAGTCTGAGGTTCTGTTCCCACCACTGGCCTGTGCAAACCCACATGCTGAACTGCAGCACAACTGGTAACTGCCGGGATAGCGGCATAGGTTCTCGCCTCCAATTTGGGAGGCTTCTGTTTAACTTCCTGCCCTTCTCAGCCCCATATCCAGCTGTATGGAATGAAACCCTATCACAACTGATGACGTGCAACTATGGAGACTGCTCTGGGCCCTCCCCCTTCTCTCTTTTTTTCTCCCCTCACCTTCTCTCAAAACAATAAAATAAATCTTATAAAAGAAATAGAAGTCACTATAGTAGGCACTTAAGCTTTCATTTTCTTCTCTCTCTCTCTTTTTCTCTCTCTTTCTCTCTCTCCTTCAGACAATATTACCCACAGGACTTTCATAGTTGTGTTTTATGAAAAGGTATAACAAAGGCACATTATGTGAAATAAAAACACACAGTGCATTTACTCACTTAGAGAATAAATGGACTTAAACACAACATTTGCTCCATTTTACACTCAACCAGAGAGAAAATATAGCCATAGCCACCCTGATTTCATGCCTCTCTGACTCAAATTACATTTTCTAAATGAGAACTGAGCAAATATAGGGAATATTTTTAAGTTAAAGTCTACATTTAGGAAACCTATTATGTACATATTTCAGCCCTAATTGTCTTCGAGTGGCCAAAACAGTAATGAATGCTTTGCCCTGCTTTTAAGTTGCTAATGGTTCTCATGGAGTAGGTAAGGCTTACGAACATGAAAAAAGTACATAACAATACCAGACTGAACGTGCTATAACTTCGTGTTCCTTACAAAAATGAAATAAATAAACCACAAAACTTGACACTGACAATGTTATAAGGTAATAAAGCAGAAAAGCTTTTGCTTTTTCTCTTTTGAAGATTTGTTACTGGATGAAAGCATAACAACAACCCAAACGTCCATTTCCTTTAGTGGAGATTAAGAAGTCCCTGAAAGAGATACGCATCATATTATCTCTGCTTTAGAAAAATTGACAGACCTTAAAACAACAGTGCAACACCACCATATACCTGTTAGAACAGCCCAAATCCAGGACACTGACAACATCGAATGCTGGCGAGGACATGGAGCAACAGGAACTGTCACTAGTGGGCTGGAGAAAACGCACAATGGTGCAGCCACACTGGAAGACAGACAGTTTCTGGTGGTTGATGACTGAATGAAACTCCTCTTCCCATGTGATCCGGCAGTTGGGTTCCTTGATATTTACCCCAAAGAGTAAAAAACACATCCACATAAAAACCTGCACGTGGATGTTTAGAGCAGCTTTATTTATAATTACCGAAACTTGGAAGCCACTAAGATGTCCTTCAGTGGGTGCCTTGATCCCGATTGCAGGAAGAAAGCATCTGGTGTTACTATATGTATTTTTCACACTAAAATTAATGAAGATTTGTTATAAACACACAATGATGCTAGGTGGGCCTGGTAACATACTCCTCCATCGTCTTCTTACCTACTTACTCCTAAAGAGTTTACACGATGGGAGAAAAAAAAAAAAGAAGAGAAACAAGAAAATATAACAACATACATGATGCACTTGAAACACACACAAAAAGATACTTTTTACTAAAACCCGACCATACTTCTAAGAGCAGTAGTTGCCAACCTCTTCATTTTGCTTGCTCCCTCTGCCCTGTTCTCCTTTTTCTCATCACTGACGTTTCTAAGGTAGGAGCTCCATTCCTTCTGTGCACAGAGTTAAGCTTAGCTTGAGGTTGCAGACTTTCCTCATTTGTTTCAGATTTCCATTTTTCCGTATGCTCACCCTCTCACTTCCTTGTCTTGTATCTTAGAGGAAATAACCCATCTCTTTTCCATCCATATTTCCTCTAAGAACTTCACCCTCAGAATCTATACATCAATTATTTCCTCTTTCGTACTTTATTTTTTTCTCCAATGTATCTTCTCTCTCTTAGAAAAGCAGAACAAACCAAACCAAAACAAACAAAAAAGAAAACACTAAACTTTCTCTTGACCTTACTACAATAATTCCATATAATGCATTTGCATCAATGTCAAACTCCCAATAGGACTGGCGAACTCTTTTGATACTGTGACCCCTCTCCCATCCACAATATGTCCCTTGGTATCTGATGTCTTTCCCTGTCATGCTGGTGAAAACCACTTACTGAGTGTTACCTTCTTTTCCCTAATGTAAGTCAGCCCCATTGTCTTTGGTCTTCCGCAGCATTTGACATTGTTCAGCGTGATTTTATTTCCACCTCCTTCTGTGTAGCTTTCCTTCTTAAAGCTCCAATTGAAATACATTGTTTTCTGATTTTCCTTCACTTTTATTGTTTTGTAAGGCTTTCTCTTTCGACACCTTTACTATAAAGTTTTGTAAAATTCTGCTTCAGCTGCCTTTTGCCCTCTCTCTTCCCACTTTCTCTCTTGGCCTTGGGACAGCTTTGGGGCAGACGGCTTTAGTTATCTCCTCTCCGTAGACAAGTCTCCAGTACTGATCTCCATCCAGCTTTGGCCTCACCAGCTCCAGCTGCTGCTTCCAGTGGGCTTTTGGCATCTATGAGTTGTGATAAAAAAAAATACAGTGACCGTGAATGCAGCTGCCAAATGCTATCCAACAAGAAGGCAAGGATCTTCAATACAGGCAGCAGCACCTGGAACTTTAGTAACGTTGTATAACAAGTTTCAACTTGTTTGATGCAGTCATTTGGTTGTGAGCTATAGTTGAGGGGAGTATTTTAAAGCATTCCCTAAATCATGGCTCACGAACAACACTTTAACATAAATTTCTCAAATAAACACATTATAATGTGTCCTCATCCACCTTATTCACTAGATCTGGCACCTTGTGACTTCTGGCTCTTACCCAAAGTCAAAATGACCATGACAGGTAAATGTTTAGAATTGATTCAGGACATCGAGGCAGCCATGACAGCGCAACTAAGACATTCACAAAAGAGGATTTGCAGAACAGCTCTAGAAAGGGGCAAGAACAGTGGGATATGTGTGTCCAAAGCCAGAGAGAGTCTTTTGATGGGAATTAATGGCAATGTATCTTTTGCTGTAATAAATTTTTTAATTTAAACATTTGTCATATATTTTTTTATCACACCTCATACTCCAACGTGACCTGCCTGTACCCTAAGCTTCATCGAGGCCCCAACAGATGTTTCCTCCAGCATCTACTCCTCCTGTCCCCGACTCTCCTACTTCTCCTAATGGTCCCACTATTTGCCAGGATACAGGCTTAATGCTTTATTGGTTGCTACATTCTCCAGAGTCAGTTGTTACATCTGACAGCCTCAGGGTCTAATATTCCCACCAGCCTTCGAGCTAAATGTAATTTGTCTCTGTCTTTGGAACTGTCATAATATGGGGATTCTAGTCTGTGCTATTTTTTCCACAGTTTTGAAAAAGAAATCTACACTCTTGTGTTAAAAGCAATTCTAATTAATTCTTTCTTATCAATGTAGTGCTTATCACAGTGAACCTATAGTAGATACTCAAATAATATTTGCTAAATTAAGTAGAATTAAACCTCCCTCAAATTCCTTGGTCATTCCTCCTTTATAATTGGAGCCTCATATTAGAAGATAGCAAAATTCTTGCATTTAATCTGATGTCATCTTTTTTTCTCTCTAAATCTTAAGTGATTCATCATGTCATGATCAATTAGGGTATTAAATGTTGGAAACTTGCCATTATAGTTGACATTTTGAACTATGTGACAAAAATGGAAGAAAAACAAAAACCAACCCTATTATTATCAACGCAAAATGAATGCATTGACTTCATCATTTGTGTGTGAAAGTGTTGCTGTGGTTGAAAAGCTATTTTCTCTTTTGACTTTCTGAGAAAAATACCCAGAATCCTCATGCTTGTTCTGGTCACTGTGGAAGGAGTTCAGTATGAGTGAGTAATGGGTTTTAACAATTGTGGCATTAAAAAACATTGGATCTGTTTTGCTTCACTTTGGGGGAATGTAGAAAGATTTGCAAAAAATCTACTCATAGCTTAGTTTGACACCCATGCACTCTGAAAGGAAAAATGCCCAGGGAACCAGGGTGTGACTTAACCCAAAGGGAGGTATATGCATCTTGGTAGAAATCATCAGCTCAGACCTGGGCTGCGTGTCCCCATCCAGTAGCCCAGGGAGATAACAGATCATGAATGCAAACGACCACCCCTGGCTTCCAGGGGCTGGCGTGCTGCCAAGGGTGTGACCCCAGTGAAGAGCGTGTTATAGATGTGAGACATCGGTGAGGAACCCCTCGAGTCCCTGTGTCCAAGTCACAAGCTGGTGGCCCACAAGCCAAGCTCAGCACCAGTTTCTGGCCTCACATTATTGAGCCAGAGAGTTTTACATGTAGGGTGGATTACCAACTTAAAAAAAATCATGCGATTTCACATAAAGCCGTGGATTTCTGGCTGCTCAATATTTGGTCTCCATACACACATGAACTACTTGGCTGGAGTTGAAAGAGGTTAACCTTGCATGTGGATTGGAGCTCTGTCTTTCACAGCCACCCTATAACAACCAAACCGGCTCGCTCCACCCATCATCCCACATGTTAGCCACTCAGGTGAGCCACGTGGTCTGCCCAGCTTTGCTGACTTCGAAGGTTGTGACCTTGGCTTGCATCAGATCCTAAGAATCACTGGGGAGTTACCACAATATCTGAAGGAAAGTCTTGTTCATCAGAAAGGATGGGTTTATTTTCAGGATGAGGAAAAAAAAATAAATGAAATAATAACTGTAGCTAAATTGGAAGAAATGACCACTTACTCTCTAAGACTTGAGATCCAAGGAAATGTTCTTACACCACAACATACATCAGATGGCCTTGGCTTGGTATTCCTTAGATTAAACACTTTAAACAAAGACAATGTGTCATCCCTGGAGATATAAAGATGAATTAAATGGGGTTTTATCAGATTCAGAGGCAAAGTAGTGCCTGGGCTTCAGAACAGCAATTCAGCATTTTTTTCCATTTTTATTATTTGATTTATCCACTCTAAATATCCACTTGAATTTACTCTCAGTGCCAAGATGATCTCCTGTGTAACAAATATCACTTACAGTGGGTTTTTTTCAATTATTTTAGAACATTTGCTTTAAAGAGCCCTTACAAACAAAAAATGGAACAAAATGTTCTTAAAGATCATTGAACTTATTGATGTTTCTCTGGAATTCAATAGCAAATATTTATTTCAACGATTGAATTTTTGAACATAAGGCCAATTTAGTGTTTCTCTAAACTTATTTTGAGTAGAACACCAGTGTTATACTCTTAAAAAACAAACAAACAGATTTATTGAAATATAATGGATATACCAAAAACTGCACATATTTAGTGTATGCAATTTGAAGAATCTGGACATATGCAAACGTACATGAAGCCATCACCACAAATTACATAAGTCCACTTATATATGTAGCTTAAAATCGTCAAACACATAGAAGTAGAGAGTAGGATGGTGGTTGCTGAGGACTGAAGGGGTGAAGAAAATGAGAAGATACGGTTCAATGGGAATAAAGTTTGAGTTATGCGATATGAATAAGTTCTACAAAGCTGCTATAGGACATAGAGCAGCAGTTTCCAACTTTTGGCTTCTCTGGGCCACATTGGAAGAATAGTCTTGGGCCACACATAAAACACACTAACACTAATGATAGCTGATGAGCTAAAGAAAAAAGATGGTCGCAAAAAAATCTTATAATTTTTTTTAAAAGGTTATGAATTTGTGTTGGACTACATTCAAAATTGTCTGGGGCCCCATTAGTTCCACGGGCCATAGATTAGACAAGCTTGCCATAGAGCCAATACACAATGTATTGTGCATTTAAATTTTTGTTAAGACTATAGATCTCATGCTGTTATATTTTCCCTCATCTATATATTGGGAATATTTCTATTTGTCTTGCCAAGTTGTAGTACGGTTTAAAAATCACATTCATAGAATGACTTGCATAGAGGCATTGAAGGAAAAAATAGTCACTTCTGCCCTCCTGTTTATTATTGTCTAGATTATAATTGAGAAGCAGGTAAGGGAACTCAATGGAACAGTAATAAATAAAGTTAGTTTCCCTTGAAGTCTTTTGAGATCCAGACACAAAGTGAATGAAAGAACACATGTATACAAACAAATGCATTCTCAGAAATTCGTGGATAAATGCAGTTTCACAGGGGACTGGCTTTCAGAAGAGTGTGACCCAGAAGAGAAGAGCCAAGTGGGAGGAGAGCAAGCGTCAGATGAGGGCAGGCTAGGGCGGGGGTCCCTCTTGGGCAGGAGCTGACTCCCTTCCACAGAGCCTGGTTCCCTGAAGGTGGTCAGTGAGAGACTGATGATTGAAAAAAATAAGTAAGTCAAGGAAGAATAGCTGGGGAGTGGAGGACAGAGAAAGAAGGGGCATCACAGTCCCAGAGAAAAAGTGTGGCTCTTCATAATTTTAAGACGGACTGATTATCTCCTAGAAAGATTGGAAAGCTCATGGTGGAAAGCTGTGAACTTCTCCGTTAGTTGGTTGCTTGACTCTTACAACTATCCTCCAAGGTAGTCCCCTCTATATTGTAGCTCCCTCTACACTCTGACTTAGACAAGTAGACAGTGATGGATGGAGACGCGGGTGGCTGGGAGGGCGCTACTCTTGTTTTCTAATCGTGTAAAGGGCTAAGAGCCTTTCAAGGTAGGCTGGCCAGAAGTCCCATTTTAAACAAGACAGAAAACAATTGTACTGTCCCATTTCAAGTGGCACGTCTGGTCAGCCTAGTCTCTCTGGGCTGAATTCAAGGCGTCAGTAGGCTGACTCTACATACTATTTGAAATGGGACAGTGCCATTGTTTTCTGTTCCATTTCAAAGGGGACATCTGGTCCACCTAGTTCAAGGTTTCTCCCCACCCGCCCTTACTTCCAAGTGACATATGGCACACGTGCAATTATAGGCTCTGGTACTTCCTCCCTGTGAGTTCCAAATTTGGGGCAGAGTTGAATCTACTTTTTGAGCATTTTCAGTTTGTGCTTTGCGAGCTGGCTGTATGACGTAGGACTTAATGAGATCGTCTCTTTCTGATACTTGCTTCATGAGAGCAAAGCTTTCGGGTACAGATTAGGACTCTTCTTCTCAAGCTGCTTGAAGAACACTGAAAGCAAAGGCCACATGCTTCAGGATCTGTGGAAGACGGTCCCCAGATATGAGGGCTATGATATAGGGCCTTGGGCCAAGGTCCCTCAAAGGCAGCAGTTTGGGAAGAAAGGACGCGAGCTTCTGCGCACAGCCTGGCCTGGGTTCAGATGGTGGCTCTGCAGCTTTTCATGGTGTTGGCTATTTTAACTTTTGTGGAACTTTTCACTTTCCTTCTAGAAAGTGAACCCCTCAAAGAAAGCGGCCCTTTTTCCTTTGTATGTTTGTTTTCAATCCTTAAATCTTTAGACAATCAATAAACTCTAGATGGATAAGAAGTCCCTTGTCCTTGTCCAGGCACAGGAGGCAAACCTGACACTTCTGATACTCCTAGGAGCGCGATGGACGGTGGACACAGTGGGCAGGGCTTCAACACTGGGTGTCCCTTCCTCTGCCCCACCCCCTTCCCCATAACATCTCCAGGCAAGTGTGGCATGCAGTTCAAAATGACATTTGGTTTTAAAAATAAAGAACCTGCCCAAGTCAAGGAAGTGACATTCATGGCAATCCGTATCTTTGGGGGGTTGGTATTTTATAAATGGTTGAACATGCCCACTGCTACGGGTTGAACATTTAGGTCCCCCTCCAAAGTCCTATGCTGGATCCTAACCCCCAGCGTCATGGTGTCAGCAGGTAGGCTGAGAGGAGGCGATGAAGTCATGAGGGTGGAGTCCTCACAATAGGATGTGGGATCTTATCAAAGACCCAGAGGACCCTCTAGCCCTTCTGCCACGCGAGGTCACAAGAAGATGCCATCTATGAAGCAGGCAGCAGGCTCTTCCCAGACTCTGATCTTGGACTTGTAGCCACCAGAACTTGAAACAATAAGTCTCTGTTGATTATAAGCCACTCAGTCTATGGTATTTTGTCACAGCAGTCCCAATAGAATACGACAGCACTCTATAGTAGTCCTAATGAGTTTCCCTATAGAAGGTGCAAATGTCTGAACAGAGGCCCAGATTCCTGGAGGAGAAAGGAAATGGCCACTGGTTTGGCCTTGACTGAAACCTACAGACTGAGGTCAGTTGAGGCCCCTGCCCTGAGTTGGTGAATCAGCTAGGAAGAGAGATGGTAGAACCTAAATGGCAGACCATGAAACTATTAATTCACCCCCTACACCTCAAAAAAGTGGGGTAAGATTTCAAGGCCTCATCCACAGGGATAGGTGCAGCTTCCCCTTTTGTTTGTGGTCATCTAGTTTCTCTTGTCATGGAGCGGGAATCATATGCATAGGCCTGTGGAATATTCGCAGTCAATAGCTCATGTCATTGACCAATGTATCAGCATTGCTAATGGCACAGGGCCACCTGCAGATGACGTCGATGGCTTCACCCAGTTCAAAGTCATGGGCCTCACTCCTGCCTTAGTCTACAGGGCTTTCAAATACTCACTAAAGACTTCTTCTGTTTCCTCTTGGTTTGCAAACATTGGTTTTACTTCCCAGAAATGGCCACGGTAGATCTCGCTCATGATCTTTTATTAAATTGCTTACTATTTCGTCTCCTGAAAGTTCTTTCCTTCCCCTTCCACTGGGCAAGGGCCCACTGGAGTCCTCTCTGCACTTTACATCACATGTGTTTTAGCACCAAAGCAGGTGGAGTAGGTTCGCTTTGCTCTCGTGGCCAGTCTCAGTCTGAATTCTTTAAATGGCACATGCTTACAAAGCTACATATTAATTGTGACAGAGAGCTCACTGTTGAAGACAGGTTACTATGGTACATCTTATAATCAGTATTGTAATTCAAGTAATCACCTGGTTATGAAACAACACCCCCGAAGGTGAAACTTAAAGCACAACCTCCTGGACACCTTATTAATGTAATTATATCATGGAACACACTTGCCTCAAATGCATGTAATCACATATTAATAATGATCACCTAAACCAATGTTATTATGACATGTAATTATGTGCAGTGATGGTGGATAAGCCAGTTATTATTTGCATCAGCACTGCGGAGATTCTTCTGAAACTTTCTGAATATGTCCACTGCTTGCCTTCACCTGGTCACAGAAGACTTTCTGTCATTGTGAGCTGTTTATTGATAAACGTAACTTCTGTCATCTTGGGGACCAGAGGCCTGTGATAAAATCACGGTGCTGGACATGGAAGGATGCCCTTGGCCTCCTCACATAGCCCACTTAGTGAAGTCAGGATGCATTAGGCAAGTAGGGACCCCACTGCAGGAAGCCAGCCTGCTGATTTCCACCCAGAAGTTCTCCTCAGAGCCCTGAGGAGAGCTGAGTATTTCCCAAGAGCCACTAAGCTCAGTGCCCGGGGATGGAAAAAGGTCTTTGTTCTCCAGCTTCTGTGCTGAGTGCGCTATTATCTTGTTCTCAACTCATTCTCATCCCTACAAACTCCTCACTGCTCACTTTGTTCGCACACCTCCTGGCTCAGCCTTTCATGATGAAACTGCCTGCTCCCCTTTCTAGAATATCGACAGGCAGAGAATCATGTTGCTGGCATGTGGGAAAAGAAGACAGGGACCTACACAGCTGTCACTGCAGCCACCAGTCAATAGGTGTTCAAGCCTGTGACGCAAACTTCAGAAATCGAATGCAGAACTTGGCTTTCCACTCCGTCAGCAAAATAGAACAAACAGCTCATGAACTGGACCAAGAAAATACCATGCAGCTAGACAGCTACTCCACAAGCAAAGAATTGTCTTTTCCTTTAGGATTAGCAAAGTCATGAATCATCAATCATAATCATAATCAATCATAATACAATAATAATAATAATACCAACACAGTGACATTTATTCATCATTTTAATTCCATGTTCTGAGAAACTATTATTGCATGTAGTCCCCATGACAGCCCTATATACTGTGTACCATTTTAGCCCTATTTTGCAAGTGAGCAAACTGATATTCATCAAGGTTAAGTAACTTATCCACAATAATAAACTATTGCAGTAGGAGGAAGAGTCATTATTCAAATAACAAACAAACACACGGAGAACTCGAGGGACCTTTGTGACCATGGCTGTGACCAGAGTTGGCCCATGAAGGGGTTCTTGTAAAAGAATCAGGACAGAGCTACGAGGAAACGAGATTCACTCTAAACCAGTGACTCAAGCCAGCACTTACTTCTGTACTGAGGACGGAACCTGCTTGTATACAGCCTTGTGGTGTGTATTGAACTAATCTGTGTAAACCCTGCCTGTAGTGCTATTTTGTTCTTTTCAACTAATTTATTTTCTAAAGCTCTCATTAAAAAACACACTTCTTCCTGCATTTCCAGACTATATTTTTGAGAAATACTAGAAGGTTATACTATGAGAGACGGCTCCACAATTATTACCACGATAGAAGTAAACTCAAATACCAACCAAAGAAGGGACATTCTTGCTTCATATATTTCAGAAGCATGCGTATGGTGATTGGCCAGGTGGGAGCATTAAGCTGTGTCCTGGGAACTCGGTGAACATAGGCAAAGTGTCTCTGGCCTGTGTGGCTCACTGATCAGTGAACACACACTATCTATACTGGTTACACAATGACACAGGGTCCCGACTGCCACCATCTAAAGCAACTATGATACTCATCTCATCAGATGAACGTGCTCCTGTATTAACAACACAGTAGCTATTTTAGCATGAAAAATGAAGGAAGAGGTGGAGACCAGTGAAGTGCATTTTATCCTGCAGACAAAATCATGAATGAAGGGTACGCACTCACACACACTCACTCTCAGGCACAGCTCACTCAATTAATGCTAATACAAAGAAGGCTGGAAAAGAAAACCCTCCAACGCAGCAGCACTGGATGAGCTATAAATAGAGACAATTAGGCTAATAAGCAAGAGGTTATGAATTAGTGATCAGCATCACTTCCTCTATCTAGTCTCACATTGATACTTCTTTGCAATAAGAATTCCTCCCTGATTCAGGGAATAGAGTGATAGATAAAATCACCAGCACACCAGAAAAGAGCTTTCCAAGGTAGTCACCAGGATAGAGCGTGGCCCAGATCATCAAGAAAAAGGCTTTGGGGGAAGCCGGGATGGCTCAGGGGGTTAGGCACTCACTTTGCAGCCCTGGGGACCAAGGATCGAATCCCGGCCCCGGCCTGTGCAGACCCATATGCTGAACTGGGGAGTGCCCCCAGTTCAGTTCTCTCTCTGTCTCTGTCTCTGTCTGTCTCTCTCCCTCCCTCCCTCCCTCCCTCCCTCCCCCCCCTCTCTGTCAAAAACAATAATAAAAAAAAAGATTATAAAAATTAAAAGAAAAAGAAAAAGAAAAAGGCTTTGAATAACGTATGTGACACCACCTTGAAGGCTAAAAATAAATGTGACGCAGGCAGCAGAAGGGGGCACTTAACATACGTTCTCTAGTGGTGCTGATGAAAGGTAAGACGGAACCCCTTCACAAGAGTGGTAATCATGTAAAATATAGTAAAGAGCTTGCATCACCCATGATGCTTCCCTAAGGGAAGTATCAACATCACAAGAAGAGGCAGAAGTCACAGCGATTCAACCCCATCTTACAGATTCTGGAATCCGCACCCCAGTGTGTGCAGAGACTGAACCCTCAGGCTCTCAGAAAATAGTAGCTGTAAAACGCCAGCAGGCAGGTAAGCAGAAACCCCCAGCAGATCCACAAGCCAATGGGGAGGCGCGGTGGGTGGGGAGAGTCAGGACTTTCTGGAACTGCAACCTACCTGGAAGTTCTACTCTATTCTGTAATGATGGCACCTTGACATGTCACAGGGCTGCATTGTTTTAAATGTTTAGTTTACTGTTTAAGAGAAGGTGAGAGAGAGAGAGAGAAGGAGGGAGGGCCCAGAGCAATCTCCATAGTATTAGTTGTGACATAGTTTCATTCCACACAGGTGGATGTGGGGTCATATGGGGCAGGAACCAAACTGCGGGCCTCCCATGTAGAGGGCGAGAAGCTTCGCCTCCATCTCAGCAGTCACAGCTATACTGCAGTTAAGCATATGGGTTCACATGGGCTCGGGCTGGGATTTGAACCCTGGGCCCCATGAGTATGAGGCAAGTGCTCAATCTGCTGAGCTATCCCAGCATCCCTGCATTTTTTCTTGTCCTAAAAGAGCAGATGTTAAGAGAGGTGAGTTATAAAAAAAACAGGGCGTTCAATGTCAGATAGCAGCCATGGTGTCTGTGGGCCATAGGAGAACTGGGTAGTCAGGGCACAGACTGGTGTCGTTCAGTGGGACCGTCACAGCGATGGAAATGTCCTTCTGTCCTGCCCAACACGGCAGGTAGCTGCTGAGCCCTGGGCTTGTAACTAGTGTGACTGAGGAACTGAATGGAACTTTAATTTTTACTTTTTTACAAAAGACTGAAATAGCCACAGAGAGCTGGTGGTTATTATAGGAGACAGCTCAGATATCAACTAATCTATTTTGAAAGATTTTAAACACACATGCCACCATTATTCACTTAATCTTTATCATGAGCCTAGGCCGTGCCAAGCACTCCTCAAACCACTTCATTTCCACTCTTCTGACTGCTGGCCCAGCCCAGAACTTATTTCAGGTAAGCCACCATCCTGCTCAGTGAGAAAACATTCTTAACACGCGTGGGCCAATATTCTTCAAGTGTCTCCTCTATATTTCCGCCTGTCATGATCTGAGCCTCCGAAATCTTCAGCAACTGAAAGATAAACACGTGGTATTGCCACAGATTATTTTTGCACAGACTGGCAGGAAATAGAGAAAAAAGGCATGTGTGGAGAGCTGCCTTGACCTAAATTGAAGAAGAAATGTGTAGTGACCCAAGGAATGTGCACGTAGGCATTCAGAAATGGTAACTATTTATACATGTTAGAATGAGGAAACGCGGTGGATATTATACTTCAGTCCTTCCTGACTCACAGTCACTCTTATAATTTGTACTCATATAGCGCAACTTCTTTTCTGTCTTTCCTTCTTCCTTTTCCTTCCTTCCTCCCTGCACCCTTCCTTCTTCCTTCTGTGTTTGCAGGAGTGGGGGCATGTCTGTGGGTCTCACCCTTAAGTGTCACACTGCGTTACATCCTGGTGGGTATCAAAATCAGGCCTGTGGTCATTGCTTCGAATCTTTGGATGCACTAGACAATCTATTTTTGTCATTCAGGAAACTCTATCGCAAAGCAGCACCCAGAGGCAGACTTCCCTAAAACCAGTGGCTTCGGGTTTCTGCACCCTGGTGCTGAAGTGTAACTGTTGGGGAAGCACATGCCAGGCCGGAGGCAAATGTCAGCTGTAGCAGCAGGCTCTGAGCCCCACCGAGCACGGGCCACGGGGTTTCCCCTGTGTTTCCCCATGGCTTCAGCTCGTCCTGTCTGGAGGCGCAGGCTCAGATGTTACTTGACAAAGAACACTTTTTGCTGTGGATGTGACACTGAGAAATCACAGGGGACTCCTTCAGTCTCACCCACAGTGGGCACAGGGAGCCACAGTGGGACATCGCCACATTGAAACCAGGGGGGGGTTCCCAGTGGGGTTCTTTCTGGGGAGCTTTCTGAAGGCCCTGGTTCTTCTGCTTCTGCCTCCTATCCGCTCACCTTGTAGCTGAGTGTAGAACCCTATGTGGATTTAGCAAATGCTGGGTGTTTGACAAGACCTTCCTTCTAGGCGAGGAAGCGAAATAGAGAAGTGACAAGGCTGACGGTTGAACGAGTTGAAGTCAGGCCTTGGAGGAGGACTAGAAGTCGGTTTCTGGATCAGCCTCAGCAGTCAAAGACGGGAGAGACTGCCCCACATTACAGACAGCCAGCTCAGTCACCGTATCTTCAGTGGTTTTGAATAAATGCCGACAGAGCGAGCCCTTCTTGAAATCTGTCTCAGAATTGTCAGAAACCACAGTTGCAGGCAGGGGGTCTATACAATTTAGAGAAAATTCACTCAGACTTGCTAGAAATTTTGTCAAAGGCAGGTCTGCCCTGACCCCTTGAAGACGTGGATGGCGTACAAAGTAATGTGATGCATTAACATCAATGATGTCTTCAATGTGTTGAAATAAGATCTATATAAATAATCAACTACTAACAACTTACTTTAATTGTTCTATCTCTTATATATAAGTAAATATATCTCTTGCAGTTTTGTGTTGCCCAGTTCCTGGCCCAAATGGAGCAAAAAATATTTGTTGAATGAATCAATATTCCAATTTATTATAATTCTTATGCCAAAACAAGTTGCCTGTTTCAGTCCCTGGCGATTATAGACACATCTTTCTTCCTTTGGAACATTGTTTCTTAATTCATAAGAACATTGTTTCACACTTTCCATAAGTCTCCACCTATTTTGAGACCAAAGTAGCATACAATTAAGACCAACTTGCGGACTGTACCTAACACCATTGCCACGTCCCTCCTGCAACAATTATGTGAGATATATAGAAAGGCTGTCTGGAAAGTGTTCAGCCAGGTAAACTGTTCTTATTATATTGACAATGACTAGATTTTTTCCAGACAGCCCTATTAAGTCAGGCATGCCAGTGCCCATTAGGTAGGGAGGGCTGAAAGAGGTTTAATGATTTCCTAACCTCTCATCACTTATTTGTGGTAACAAAAACAAACAAACAAACAAAAAACCATGACCTATGTCTTCTGGTCACAAGCCCAGTGCTGATGCCTCATTCATAGTTGGGAGGCTTCTGTCCCATATGACCTCTGCAACTCACACAAAGGTCAGGTTCCCCTTAAAGGTCAGACTGCCCATTGTCCAGGGCACAAACTCAGTACCCACCACATTCCAAACATTCCACCTTCCCCAGGAGCAGAGCACCACACTGCCTGGTCCAAATGCTTGTCTTAAAAATTACGCTGCCATGTTTTTGGTGGCCTGAAGCCTTTGGTTAAATGATCATAATCAGATTTTAGTATATGAACTGATCTCAGACTTTCTAAAACTTAAAAAGTGGCCCGTTATTTCTAGCTGGGGCTAGAGATCACTGGGATTTGACCTGGATGCTGCAATTTCTATCTACCTAGGCTGACAAAGTGCTTTGAATGTCTCAGCCAGTGGCAGGAATCGTGACTTATTTTTGGTTTCCAACATTGAACATTTTGATCGTAGATGGAAGAAAGCAATATATTTCTCATCAGTTTTATAGTCATAGTGAAATCTATGTTTTCATGGTAGATAGTACTTCCACAAAATTAATATTCCTGGGGAAAAAAATACCCATGTTTACTCTTTTAATAGGGCATGATTTGATCCTGGTGCCATTGTCCCTATGTTCACACACCATGTATAGTGTCAAGTCAGTGTTGGTGTGTGGATTCAGGGATTGTGCACTGTCTTGTAGGCATTATACACTAGCAGAATGTAGTCTGCTTGAATGTAGTTTCTAGTGAGGAAACAAGGGTGTGTGTGTGTGTGTGTGTGTGTGTGTGTGTGTGTGTGTGAAGCTAGAGAGTAGAAATAAAATAAATATGGGCAGAGTAGCTGAGCTTCTAGGATAGAATTCCTAAGGAGGTGAAATTTTCCAGGCTACACTTCCTGGAGAAGTGGAACTCAACACAGTCCTTGGAAGGACCATGTAACTCATACAGCTTTATGACAAATGCAAGGAAAGGGTACTCAAGAAATAAGTTTTGCCACAGTTTAGGAGGGGATTGGTTAGACCAAGTGACAGTCTAGATGAATCTCTCTCTGGGGACACAGTGGAAAGAGCCCTAGACTTGGGTTCGAAGGACACAGGTGTCTGATGGCAGCTTCCCAGAGGTGGCTGGGGTGCCCAGCGCTGCTCACCGGGGCTTTCTCACAGTTTACCTGAGGCACAGGACCCAGAGGGCTCACTGCTGGACGGAGGGCCAGATTCGCCCCCACACATGTGTTGCTTGGAGAGTCATAGAGAAGTCTGAGTTATTGGCTGAACATGGAGACATCCCAAATTTTTTCTCTCTTGAGGAGGCAGCCAAAGGGAACTTGAGAAGCATCATACAGTAAGTTTGCCTTCTGACCAGAGAGACTGCACTACTTATGACAGACTCCAATGCCTCCAGAGGCCCGCCAGACACGGAACCAACCTTTCCCCATGGTCACCAGACCAAGCAGCTGAGCCACAGCTGCCCCACATAGCCCACAGGAAGGACCGGCTTCACCACAGCGCACCGGGGCGTGCACACTGAAGTCCCGTGAGAGTCACCATCGACCCTCAGTGAGGCTGCCGTGTCATGTTCATCCTTACAAAACTATTTTCCTGAAAACCTGTCCACCCAATCTGGTACAATGACATACAGGTTAGGACAGATGTTTGAATTTCCTCACTCTGACTTATATTGTCAGGTGGGCTGCTGAGGGCATTTGAGTTCGTGATAAGTAGAGCTCTCTTTCAGGCACAATGCCCAATCTACCACAATGCTCCCTAAGTTCCTGTCTGCCGCCCCTGGCCTCAATCTTAGGGTCGTCCCCCAACCCCACCACCGGGATGGCCCACCGCCTGGGCATTGGCACCAATGGCACCACCTGGCAGGGAGCATGCCTCCTCCCCCTCTTGGGTCACAGTCTGTTTATCTGCTCAAACTTTGTTTCCCACCCCCACCCCACCCCCCAACTGTCTTCAGAGCAGTTCCACTCACTTTCAGCAAGTGTGACATTGCAGAGCTTCGGAGGACCACAGCGTTACTGATCAACAAGCTAGGACGCTTTGATGGTGGGTTTTTATTCCTTTTTAAAAATGTTTTCTAGATCATCAGCCTTGTTTAGCAGACGTGAAAGTCTCAGCCCCTCAGTCAGTTCTTAGTTATAAGGCTGGGACAAAATGTTGACTTGGGGGGAACTTGATGGTGTAGAAGCCCCTGGACCCAGATGCTTGGTGACAGGACGGACCTTGCGTGTTTCTCTCACACCTGAGTAGACACAGCGGGGTGGGAATCATTCATAAGATGAGTAGGGAATGAGCATAATAACATGGGGAGACCCTGCTCAGACAGCAGCGGAGCTAAAGGAAGCATGAAGTGTGGCCACAGGGACATGGTGGGAGGGTGGGTGCCTGCCTTCAGGATCTCCCCAAGTGACAGGGCTGCCCACCCATGGACACATCCGACAGCTCCCCTCCACAACCCCGGGCTTCATCAACACCACACCCCCCACATCTGCTGACCACAGGGAGCGGGGACCACGCGGCACTATTTTAAAGATCAGTCACAAGTCTCTTGACTGAAGCAATGCTTTCGAGTAGCATCGCAAGACACATGCGAAGTCGTCCCCTAACAAGCAGTCACAAGGCAGTCATGTTGACTTGGGTCAGGTCCAACCGTACTTGGGAAGAAATCAGAAGAGAAAGTAGAGAACAATATTCTCCTGTTATTCGAGTACTTGGGGCCATTCATTTTATTAAAATGTGGATCTGGCTCTGATATGGGAATTGGGAAGGTGTCATCGAAATGCCAAGTGGCTTGACGAGGCCAACTGTGGGATGACAAGGTCTGTAGGAAATGGGAGAACCAAGTCATTTTTAAATTGGCTCTTTCTTTGTTATTTTCCAACAGTGAATTCAGTAACAAAGATGAAAGTTCCCATTGATTTTTAGCATAATAGTATTTTTACATTTTATGTCTATTTCTTGGGGGGAAAAGGTGTGTGTGTGTGTGTGTGTGTGTGTGTGTGTGCGCGCGCGCGTGTGTAGTTCTCCATTACAGAGGACATTTTGCTGCCCAGGAGGTATGTGGCAATGTTTAGGGACATTTTTGGTTGTTAGAACTGAGAGAGGCTTAGGACGCTGCTAAACACCTTGCTGTGTATATGGCAGTCCCCTCAGCAAAGAATCACGTGGCCTCAAACAAGGTCAAAATTCAGAGGCTGAAAAACCCTGAGACATGTGTGTGTGTCTGATATTATGTGTGTTTATATCTGTAGATACACAGACATGCATGCATAGACACAAATATATATATATGTATATTGAATATATATGCACACACATGTCATATATAGATTATATATGTTTATAAAGATATCTGAAGGGTGGGAATTGGTAGCTCCATCCAATTGTCTAGGGAGCCACAAGTGAGTGCTAAATTTAATTTTCTGCGTAAGCAATACATTCTGAATGTCCAAACCCACTATGCCCACCCACTGGCTGCATAGGGATGCTCGCCTCTAAGCATTAGGGGCTTCGCTTTCCAAATGAGGCAGAAAAGGAACATCAAACTGAAAAAATATACAGAAGTCACTTTCTAAACCCAGATGTGCTTTATAAATGAAATATTTGGATAATGGGGAATGAGGAAAGCTCAAGGAAAGGGTTTAATAGGGATTTACAAAACGAATAATCTAACCAAAGAGTAAAACAATCACAGCCAGTGGTTTGTTTCCACTCCCCACCCCCAACCAGAGATCTTTCTAAAGTAAACTTTGCTGGAAGACATCTGAATGTCCTTTCCATTTTTTAGCAATGGTTTCAAAAAAGCAAATGTATTTCTAGCAAAACATTCTTTTCAAACCCTGCCTTTACTCGTGTGTTTGGCTTCTGGTTTCATAGGGACAATTCCAACAACAAAAACAGAACCCTGCCTTTATGGTCTTTAATTTTAGTCAGATGCCTTTTAACCCAGCCCAACTCGTGGCCATCATGAATGCCAAACAAACAGGGTGACTTCAAAGTGAGCTGGTGATTGAGCAAAACATGATAAGGAAACTGGACAACTCTGGTGCACATGGCCAGTTCATCTCCTTCTGTGACCAAATCAAACATAGTTTCAAGAGTTTCACATCACCAGATCTGCCCCCAACAGTTTTATGGTAGAAATGGAAATTGTGTTGTAACACACTACAGACTTTCTCATGAATAAAATCCTTTGACTTGACATGTGGGAGTTTAGTACTGTCTCTCAGACACTGTGGTTGTCTAAACACCTTTCTTTAAAAAATTTTTTATTGTTTTGAGAGAGAGAGTGTGAGAGACAGAGAGAGACAGAGAGAAGGAGGAGGGTCCAGAGCAGTCTCCATAGTTGATCATTATTTGTAACATAGTTTTATTCCATATAGGTGGCTATGGAGCTGCACAGGGGTGGGAACTGACTAGGGGTCTCCCACATGGGAGAAAAGAAACTTCCCCATTGTTCCATCCCAGTGGTTACCAGTTGCACCTCAGTTCAGTATATGGGTTTGCATGGGCCAGGGCCAGGAATCGAATCCTGGACCTCATGACTGCAAGGCAAGTGCTCAACTGCTGAGCTATGCCAGCATCCTGTCTGAACACCTTCTTAACCCCTTCTTAAGCCAGAAGAGGGGCCCAGAGAACAGATGCTTGGAGGGGGAGGCTCAGCGACCAGTTCACTCAGGCCTGTAAACCAGAAGCTTGTCCACAGAACCACCAAATGGGGAAGAAGACTGATGGATGTGATGACCAAGAGTGAAGCCAAAAGCAGTGACCATGGAGCCAGGATTAGAAGGGGAGGGGCTTCGAAGAGAGATGAATTGAGAGGGGGTCTAGCTGTGGGAGGGTTGGCAGGGGCCCCCCTGAGCACTGAGCCTCCTTATCTACCTGCCAGTCCTTGCCTGGACACTGGATTATTCTCACGTCCATTCTTCAGTGTCCTGTGTGTGAGGAGAGGGCAGGGGAAGGAATGAAAAGATGGCTTTTCTAAGTGTGGACCATCCGAGACAAGCACACGGCGTGAACCCAAACCAGTCAGCCATGTATTCAGTCATTCTTCCACATGTTTCTTTATTTAAAGTCGAGCGAACAGTTCATCGTTCATCCTCATAAAATTTGAAATGGGATGGTCTTTACTTGAGAAGATTAAACAACAGCTTTCTTTCTTTCTTTCTTTCTTTTTTAAGCGAAATGGTTCCTGTCCTTCTGTTGGGTTAGTTGGCATGGGTGGCAGAGGACTGCCCTTGAAGGATGGCATGTTGACTTGTCTGGCCCGTGCTGGCTGCAGTAGCAAGAGGCCCACCTGTTCTGAGAGCACCTTTGGCCTTGGGGCTAAGAGCCCTCTTGCTGAAGTGGATTTATTGACGAGATCCTACAAAGATTCAACTCTGCCTTACAATGTGGCCTCATCACAGTGCCTCAGCATCTGTAGCTAGAAATACTCAGTCCAGCAAGTATCAGGTGAACCGTACATGCTGAAACATAGATGGGGGGAGAAGGGACACACTCATTCTCCTTTGTCCTTAGCAACTGCGGGGACTCAAAAAGACTTGCTGAGAGCAAATTGGGAGAAGTGTGACCTTGGATTGCAAGGCTTGTGTCCCTATGATGCATGACACTGTTTGTTAGTTTGTTTTTCTTAATTGACTTCCTTTTTCAGAGGAGTTATAAGTTCACAGCAAACTTGAGGGAGGGGACAGAGATTTCCTGTATCCGCCTGCCAGATGCTACATTTGTTATAATGGGTAAACCAACATTGACATGTCATTATCGCCCAGCGTCCATAGTTGACATTAGGCTCATTCTTGCTACTGTATTTTCTTTGGGTTTGGACCAATGTCTAATGTTATGAATTCAACCATTCTAGTATCAAACAGCGTGGTTTCACTGCCCTAAACATTCTCTGTGCTCCCCTGTTCATCCTTCCCTTCTCCATCCCCTGGCAACTGATCTTTTCCTATCTCCATAGCTATGCCTTTTCCAGAATGTCATAGAGTTGGAATCGTGCAGCATGGAGCCTTTTCACATTGGCTTCTTTCACTCAGTGGTGGGCATTTAAAGTTCCTCTCTGTCTTTTTGTGCCCTGCTGTCTCATTTCTTTCTAGGGCTAAATAATATTCCACTTCCTGGATGGACCACAGTTTATTTATCTATCACCCACTACAGGACTTCTTGGTTGATTCCAGGTTTTGGCAATTATGAATATGAGGGCTGTCCAGCAAGTATCCAGCCATGTAATATAAAAAATAGAGGCATTTATGGCTGGATTTTTTTCTGGATAGCCCCCATAAACTCCTGTTTTCATGGGAAGATCAGGAAGGACCTGCCTGGATTTTTGATCAAAATGGCTCTACTGACGAAAGTGGCCAGAAATATTGGGGAGGCTATGAAGTGGTCTGGAGCCATCTGTCACAAGAGATGATTTCTGAGTGTTTCCTATTTTATCCTAACATTTCTGGCAAACTTGCATCCTATACTATTTACTCTTTTTTTTTTTTTAATATATATTTTTTTATTTTTGACAGAGAGAGATACAGAGACAGAGACAGAGACAGAGAGAGAACTGAACTGGAGGAGCTCCCAGTTCAGCATATGGTTCCGCACGGGCCAGGGCTAGGATTCAATCCTCGGTCCTCAGCGCTGAAAAGTGAGCACTTAACCCACTGAGCCACCCCAGCTTCCCCTATTTACTCTTATTAAAAACAATAATTATAGGGGGATGCCAGGAAGTATTCAGTGGTTGAGCACTTGCCTCACAGTAGCAAGATCTGCAGTTCGATTTCTGGCCCCAGCCGGTGCAACCGCATATGCTGAACTGCTGAGCAACTGGTAACCACTGGGATGGCTCAATGGTGAAGGTTCTTGCATCACATGTGGGAGGCCCCTGGTTTGGATCCTGCCCGGTGCAGCCCCACATCCATCTGTGTGGAATGAGACCATGTAACAACTAACGATGTACAACTATGGAGACTGCTCTGGACCCTAACCACTCTCTCTGTCTTTCTTTCTCTGTCCTTCTCTCAAGCAATAAAATAAAAATAATTTAAAAAAAAAATAACAATTATACTTTTTATCATTAGAATTCAACCTTCCCCAAAGCCTAAGTAAATTTGATTGTCAGTGGGGTAAAGGTTACTTCTTTCTACCCCAGAGTTAGTTTTTCAGATAGAATCCTGTGCCACCTTCACATGCCAAAACCATCATGATTAGATCAAAGCATAAGTGATTACAGATGAATATGTGTATATAGTCTACCACAAACAAAATAAACTCCCTATAATTATTGAAATACACAGAACGGTCTCTCGGCTGCCCATGTGGTCCATTCTAAAAGGAAAAACCTCAGAAAACTCATTTGATGAATTTTAGTAGACCTGACTTAACTGGACTTGTTTCTTCCGAATGAACACTGGGCCACTGATGAGTCAGCATTTCTCATAATTAGTTAATGCCACGTACAGAGGGTGGGGTCCAGAATAACCTTGTGTGGCATTCACTGTGCAAATCTGAACTCAAAATCCATTTCAGAGAGCAAGCCAGTGAGTTGTGCCAGTGCCCACAACGGCCCTCACTTCGCCTGCTTCCCAATTACATCCTAACGTCACCAAAGATGATCACTTTGATTTCCATTATGGACGACACAGAATACCTCAAAATCTTAGAATCAGGATGTTCTCCTACGTCAGGCATGTCCAACCCACGGCCCAGAACAGCTTTGAATGGAGCCCAACACAAATTCTTAAAACATGAAATCTTTTGCAACTTTCTTCTTTAGCTCATCAGCTATCGTTAGTGTATTTTTTGTGTGGCCCAAGACAATGCCTCTTCTTCTCGTGTGGCCCAGGGAAGCCAAAAGGCTGAACACCGCTGTCCTATTGATAAAGGTGTGTGAGGTTGTCAGAACACTGTTTCTCCTGGAAGTAGGGTGGCCCAGGCAGGAATTCAAGAGAACTGCTACCCGAAGGCATGGAGACCCACCTGGTAACAAATGGGGAATCAGGGAGCAGAAGCTATGGGCTCAGACTGAGGGAGAGAACCACAGTATCCAGCTCACAAGGCAGGGGGCTCCCCCTGGCCCTGGAGGCCCGCACCCCACTCCGAGGCTGGCCTGAGTCCTGTGTGAAACAGGGAGGTGCAGATAGGAAATAGTGCTTCCTAGCAGGGACCCTGCATTTCCCAGCAGGGACCCTGCATTTCCCGGTGCGAGACTTCATTGCACAGGCAGCCACATTCTGTTTTCTCAGTTGGGCCTCCCAGGAGCCTGAGAAATAGAATCATTTTTGCAGGTCGGTCAGTCACTTGGGTGGAATTCGAACAGCCTGCTGGGGAGGTTTTGCATGAACAGGGAAACTCCAGCTGTCTGGGCACCTTCCTTGGAGATTCTGCTGGCTTCCCCACAGAGCTCCCCAGAGACCCTCTCCTCAGCCGGCCCGTCCTCAGGACGAAAGTTAGAAGCAGCACCTTTTTCGTGTGTTGGGCCCTATTGCTCCAATAAGCTCAGGATCAAGAATAAGTTGTTTTGTGTTTGTTTTTTTTTGACATATCTAGATTAAGAATAAGAAATTTGAATTATAAGCTGAGATGCGTTAGGTGAGATTCTCTGTTCGTTTTTGGCAGAGAAAAGGCTCACCTGAGCATTTTATTACAGGTAAAACACCCTTTCGCAGAAGCAAGATACTGAAGTGAGGGAGGGGTGGTTGTTGTCCTGGAGCATGTCATCTATGGGAAATAGTCCCAGATGGCTTCTGTGGGGCCATGCTGTAGGCTGGACAGTAAAAAATGACAAGCGCAGAAACACACACTCAGGGCATGTGTGGCTTCAGGCCTCCCCACCGAGTGTACTCAGACATTTATACCCATCTTGCTAGTTGGCAAACAATTTCGTACTGTCTAGATCAGGGCTGTCCAACCTTTTGGCTTCTCTGGGCCACATGGGGTGAAGAATTGTCTTGGTCCACACATCAAATGCAGTGGGATGAGCCAAGAGCCACTGTGAGGCTGCAAGGCACATCAAATCCAGGGACCCCGGCAGCTGGATGGGACGGGGTGTGGAAGTGCATCTGTGGGTGTGGGCGAGGGGCTGAAACAGCAGGAAGATCACCAGTAACCCTGGCCAGTCCCGGTGGAAGGACAGGAAACCAGCGGCTTCCTAGGGACGCTCTTGTGAGGTAATGGACGTGTAATATACTACAATAGTGCATAATTACATATAGCATAACCATAACTTAATAGACATTGAGATTAAACGTATCTTTTCCATGTATAAGACAATATTCTTGTATAAAATTGTTAGACCAAAAATTGGGGGTTGTCTTATACACAGGAGTAACCCATGTTCTGATTTCTTAATGTTGGGTTAGAAAAGTAGGGGTCATCTTATACATGGGGGCGTCTTATACACAGAAAAATACGGTATAATATCTCAGCTATATTATAATACATAGTATATGTTGTACTAGACATATTATATCTTACCTATTATAATACATAATGCTAATGATAACTCTTATAAATTATTATATATTATATGTCATATATTATAATATAATACAGCTCATGTATTATGATATAACCATAATAAATTATAATAGCTACAATTATATATTATATCATAAGTGTGTGTGATATAACATATAATAGTACATAATATGTTATATGTGATATAATACTTATAATTAGTTTACTATTACTATAATATTAATTATATTTGAAATTAATTATAATTATATTATAATTCTATGATTACATATAATGTATTATCTATATACAAATATTGCAAAGATACCCACGGACGGAGTAAATTTAAGTCAAGGAATAAGGTATTTTATAGGGGAAAATAAACATTGAATGTGTCCTCCTCTGTCTATGCCACTTCTGAGTAACGTCATCATGGGCACCGACCTCTACGGAAAGGGGGGGGCTTCCCCGTGTTCTCTAAGGATGTGGGGCTGACAACAGAAGTTTGATTGTCTCTCCAACGTGTGCTGCACCCTAAGGAGTGGTGACTGTCATCGCCCATGATTCGTGTGATGAAACGTGGACTTTTTCATTCTTCGTTATTTCTGCCCATCTTCACGTGCATGTCTCCCAACCCAGTACCAGTCTTCACCCTTGAGTCCTGATACAGCATAAATCCCTTTGATGGCCCTACCCTGGTGGATGTGACAGTAGTGGCCATCACAATGTTTCGCCGCGTGGTTGCTGGATGACTTTAGGCAGACTGCTTTTGGAAGCTCAAAGGGTTTTCTGATGGTGATAGAAGGATGGAAGGTATCTAACAGTGCTTTTCAAACATAAGCTGTAAAGCAAGCATGACCTGGGCATGACTCACATTATTCCACAGTGTCCAGGGCCTAATAGATGGCTTGCTAGGAAGGGAGTTAAATATCTATCGCGTTGGACCCATGGGCGTGGAGTCATTCTTATTGTACAATAGCTGTAGACATTGAAAATTGGGTCATCATGTAAATGTCAAAGGACGGGGTTTCCCCAGCAAAGTCCCCACCCCCATCAACTCACTCCCAGCCTGGGAGCCTTGCAGTCACTGCCTGGTAGAAATGCTGTGTCTGAGGAACATGCCCAGAGAAGAGGCTTCCAAGGGAACTGTCACTCAGGTCCCTGTGTTTGCAGTATGAGCTTGGCGGGGGATGGGGGGGAGTCCTCGTAGTCTCTGAGGTTCTGTACTTGGCCCAGGAATTACACAGACCTGAGTAGATTCACAGGAGAAGAGCACACAGCTTATATTGACTATTTGCATGTGCACACGGGGTCTTCAGAAGGAAAATGAACCCTGAAAAGCCACAGGTCCTAAAGTTTATCTACCTTTCACACACAGAATGACTAACTGTAGGGATGTGACGAGACAAAGGGGTGCAGGCTAAGGACAGTGAATTGTGGGGCAGGGACAAGGACTGTGGGGGGCTAATGGGAGATTAGAGTTATTATCATGGGTGTGAGTGCAGGTCCATACTGGCAGGGACCGGCTGCTCTTCCTGGCCAGGGGACCCCCCTCTCATGGAAACCTTGATGACCCGCTGTTAGGTAGAAAGAGGGACATCAGAGAGTCCCTCCTGCATCTGCCTTCAGCTCTAAATAAGCCACATGCCAGTTCTGCACATTTTGGGATGACAGATCCTGGACCGCTTCCACTTTTAGAAACTGACCTATCAGTACTGATTGTAAAGGGGAGCTGAGAACTGAGATGTCTCACCTAACTTTCTGAGGCTGATCTACACCTATGGGGCCTGTGACTTGCACAGGAGCCTCTTCGCTGGCCTCTGACGGCGGGAAATAGCGTATCTGGTGTTAGTGAGAAAGGCAGGAATGTAGCTGGTGAAATCTTCATCCCAAGCGCATCAGGCTCTGGGGATTTACGGCCCCGGAGCAGACCTCCATCCAGATGCCTAAAGCCTGCTGCCTGTTTATGGGGAAGTCAGGGCTTTGGTTTGCAGGCCTCAGGGTTTTAGATAACCCATTGTTTATTTAAACTGGTATCCCCAAGTCTGTGCTCTGTGCTGCACCGCAAATACTTGGCCAGACAATGACATACCACGCTTAAACTGTATTGCAATGCCATGGAAACCGTATTTACTTGAACGGATTCCTTCATTCTGTGAGTGTAGCAGTACAATGTAAGAGTGCTTCTTTAAAGGGAAGTCAAAAAGCTCTGAGTGAATATTTCATAATGTTAAGTCGACTTCACTCTGGTAAGAAGTAATGCGTTACCCAAAGCCATAAAGAGAAAGTTATTTGTAATAATACTCCAATTACAAAATACTCCCCCTCTCCCTTGCCAAGCAAATGATGTCAGAAGAGGCCCCTGTCAAACTTTAATCCCAAGAAATGAGCTTCATGGTTATTGCATTTATGTCCATCACTTAACGTTTCTACTATGTGCTTCTATTCCTAATTCGTGATCACAGTCAGTGGATAAGGGGAATTCACAAAAAATAAAATAAATACTAAGCGATAAACTTTGCAATTTAACCATTTGATTCTTGGCATGTATTGGAAATGAATAATATGTACATTCTAATTTGAGAGAAAACTCTCTGATTTAATCTTAGAAGGCAATTGAGGATAGCATTCCCTGAGAAATGCAGAAGAAACGGGTGTTGAAATCTCTGAAAGTAAATTATTCTCCATTGTTTGAAAAAGGACACCATTTACCCTGACTGCTAGTTTTGTGATAATGTGAAGACAGGCTTTCCTGTGTCCATTGTTTACCTCTTCAGACAAATTTTAAAAAGATTTAGGCACCTGTTTCCTAGCATGTATTCTTACCTTGGCATTTGATTTTGTCTTTTTTTATTTATCCCACACTAATTAAATTAAAGCACCCACACTTTAATGTCGGGTAAGAATATGTTTGAAATTAATACAGTAGATTCTCAGTTAACCAGCCCCCACGGGGATTGGTAGATGACGGATAAAGGTGCATAGACTCTCCGTTAACCAGAATTCAAGCAACTGGCAAAATCTCAGGCAACCTGCCAGGTTTTTGTCTGTTGCTTGAGTTCCAGTTAATGGAGAGTCTACTGCATATAATGTCTTTGGCTTCTTCTAACTTCTACCTAAATGGAAGTGTCTACTTTTTGCCATTTCCTTAGATATTCAGGGTGAATCACTATTTTGTTCCCGTTACCATGGTCCTTGGCTGGCCACCTTCGCCCAGGATACTGCTCAGCATCCAAGGGGCCTTTCAGGAGGCTGAAGCATCGGGTTGGAGAACCTATGGATCACTGTGCTGAGGATCCCTAGCTGCTTTAGCTCAAAACACGGCCCCTTTTCTCCCTGGGAGACTGTAGGTAAATTGCTAAACCTGTGATGCACGTGACTTCCGACCAGGAAACCGGTGACTGATGAAACAGCAATTCAGCGGGAGGCTGCCTGCTAGCTGGTTCCTCTTTTGAATCAGATGCTTATCAGGGAACCCTATTCCTAAACATGCAGAAACCGGAGCTAAACATGCCTGGGGAATCTGATTGACCAGTCATTTCTGAGGGGTTCACACCCTCTGGCCCTCCCTGGGTCCCTCGTCCCCTTCTGTCAAGATTGGGCCCCTTTGCTAAGTGTTTTTTGCTCATTGGAAAAACGAGCATGTGTGCCTGCCTGAGCACACCACATGTTGGGTGCGCCTCCAGTGTTATCAGCACGGCTCCCCACTTTTCCACATGGATCCCCCCTCTTTTACTCAAAGTGTGTCTCCTGTGACTTGTCCCAGGTTTAGGGAAAATTTAAACCCTCTGGCAGTTTTCCTTCAAAAGCATGTTCTTCGAGACTATAGAGTTTCATCTGCATCTCCCCAACCTTTACAGACCCCCCTGTCCCCTCCACACACACAACCACAAGGATGTCAGAGAGTGTCAGGAATTGTGTGCCCAACAGAGAACCAAGCACCTAGACAAATGTGCACACATCATTTGAAATTTCCAAGCCTCTGTGCAAGTGAAGCCAATCGACTAAATAGGTTCTGAAACCCCCTCAACTCAAAAACTTGGAAGCTGTACTTTCTTTTCTATAGATTCTCATGCTTTTTGAAAGTGTGGATTCTGATGCAACGTCCCAGAGCCCTGGGCCTTCAACGTACCTGAGCCCCAGGGTCCTGCTTCAGCCTGCATCTCAGCGCTGCTTCTCACCACACCATGACCTCTGACCATAGGTGTCCAACTGCAGTCCCTGGCCAAAGTGAGATCACGCAGGCGACGAATTTGTTCTTTTGTTTATGTCACTCCTACAGCCAGGAACGAGCCCCCAACAAAAGACACAAGCAGCCAACAGTCACCGATTTATGTAAAACAAATGTAAGTCTTCGGTTACAATGATTTTTTCTTCCTTTGTCCTCCATTTCTCCCAATCTTGATTCCTCTCCAGCTGTTGCTTTTAAATAATTTGGAGCAGTACTTGCAGACAAGGTGCTGGGTCTCAGTCACACTGATTCCCACACTGCACGGAGGGAGTCAGTCAGTGCAGGCAGGACAATGACATCGAAACAGCAGGAGCACTTAACAATTCACAGGAGAGACCAGAGGGAATGTTGCCCAAAAGAGGCAATGCCGTGCGCAGGTTTCAAGTGGGAGAAGGAACCGTGAGCGTTACTGGGGGAAGAGTTTCAGCATGGGTTCCACGTCTTCGTTTTGTAACTGCTCACACACACACTCACACATCCTTTTGCTTCACTTCCTGGATCTAAAAATGTTTTTCTAACATATTGTGAATAAAACTGCATTTGCATATATTCACTGGGCACCTACCACCATAAGACAATGTCCTACCAGGCGTATTAGGACCCACTCCTCTGAGAAAATATTTCTGAATTTTCTGTCTGTACGCTTTCATCCATTTTAATGCATGGCAGTTTGTTGCTGATAATTCTAGCGCAGCCTCTAGAAATGGTGTGTTATTTTCAGAGATTCAGATCCTCCATGTGGGTTTGGAAACATCTGTTCAGACCAGAACATATCAGTTACAGCTATATTTTGTTCCTCTCCGTGTGCGTCTAGATGGTTACCTCTATGTACTATCCACGATACATTTCAACTAGCTACTGTACTTCAATTTATGTTCTGCTGTATGTCTAATGAAGCTAATTATTTAAGACAATTAGAACTTCTAATACATTTCTAAGGCCCTAAAAAGCAAAAGTTCTTTAAATGTTTGTGCACGGGTGTCTCTATTAAAATGCTGCATGTTTCTGTTCAAATATGTGTATAAACCACATTATTAAAGAAAAGGTAAAATATTTACTCTAAGTGGAATTTAAAAATCAAAGAAAAATAAACCTTACCAGAGATATAGCTTCAAGAAAGAAAATCATTGGAAATTATGATGAAATTATTAGTCATTTCAACAAAAAATGCATACTCCTCTCATATAAAAACATAAAATATATTTCTCATTGATCACTATCTTAAGAAAAATGACAAAGCTATATGAGTAAAAGAAGTCAATTTTCTGATAATTTTGCTTCAGAGAGGATGAGGCTTTAGACTAGTGATCTTCAAATCATTTTAACTGTTTTACATCGTTATTTTTCAAAGTGTGGCCTCACAATCATTATTAAGCTGACATACTAAATTTTCCATATAACTTTAAACAGCTGAAAGTGATGCAAATTTTAGTATACTAGTTATATGGGCAGATAAAAAATAAAGCTATAAAATTGCTTTTTTAAATATGTGGCCAGTGGATTTTTAACAACAAAGTAATTCGGTGCTGATCATTATCTATTAAAAGAAAATACACAATAAAGCAATTCAACACTAGAAAATTGGACCTTGTTGCTTTCTCTTTTTGAATGTGTATTCCAGTTTCATTTTTCCACAAATTTTATCTTAATTTTTGTCTTTTCTTGAACATTTCTATTGTTTCATAATTCCTTCTGTGAAGAAAACATATAAATATTTTAATTTTGCCCACACAGCTCTAAGTGTTACATTTTCTATACTGAACCATCATTAGAATTAATATCTTATGAGACTGATCAAAATAAGAGAAACATATTACACAATTTTATATTCAGCAAATAAAAATAACATGTAACTAAAAATGCATATCCTAACAAAATAGGTGGAAATACTTTTTCAATTAGTTTATGTATCCATGAGTATTATTACTGAATTGATAGAGTGAGATAAATATAGCATTAAATGTATTCATAGGGTTTTTAAAAATTGATGTAGACCCTGAGAAAACTAGAATGTCATAGAATTTCACTGAAGAATTTATAACTTTTTTGAAATTACCGGTATATGAAAAATATCAGTGACCTGGTTATATTATTTTTTTTTAAAAAGTAATTCATCACTTGACTCATCAATTACTTTGTCTTTGGAAATAAATTTCAGAACCCATATAACTTGGAAAGACGGGGTGTCATCCATCCCCTGGCACCCTCTGTATGTCTCTATTGCTGGTTCTTGGTATAGTACTTGCTCATGTGATTTCATGGAACTTGTATTTGTCTCCATTTCCTGTCATGTCATAGCATCGTCGCCTCTCCACTGCCCATCCTCCACTCTTGTTCCCCTTCTCACTGTCTTCTCCTCTTTTCCTGTTAAGGCATTTATTAAAGTGTCAATTGTCTTAAGCACCCGGTAGGTTAACAAACCCATGAAAGAGAATTATTGACACTTTTCCCATTATCTTTCTAGAAAAACGTGCATTCGTTTCTTAATGAGTTCCAATCATGATGTTAGCAAAGTATAATCATCAGTTTTAAGATATTTTATTCTAGTAGTCAGTGTGGGAATCTATTTCTTGGCCTGGATCAAAGCAGAGCTTTTTTTTGTTACACTCCAAGTATGGATTTAATTACTATTAGAATTAAGAAGGGATGCCATGATAGCTCAACAGGTTGAGCACTTGCCTTGCAATTGCAAGGTCCGTGGATCAAATCCCAGCCCTGGCCTGTGCAAACCCATATGCTGAACTGTGGTGGTAAAGGTTCTCACCTCCCATGCAGGAGACCACCAGTTTGGTTCCTGGCCTGTGCAGCCCCACTTCCACCTGTGTGGAATGAAACTATGTCACAACTAACAACATACAACTATGGAGACTGCTCTGGGCCCTCCCCCTTCTCTCTCTTTCTCTCTCACCTTCTCTCAAAAACAATAAAATAAATCTTTTAAAAAATAAAATAAAAGATAAGTGAAAATGGAAATCATTACTTCATTGGCTCGTGTGTAAAAAAAAAGAAAAAGGAAGAATTCAGAGGATTTAATTACTATTAGAAGCCCTACTATGGAAATCAACCATTGAGTTAAATTCCATGGAAAGATCCATAGGAAGCATTTTATCTAACTTCATGAATCAGAGCTCTAAAACTGACTTATACATGTGAGTGTGCTCATGCCTCCTATTAATGTCCCGGGATGTTCTTCCACTTCTGTCCCTTTGGGTTTAGACAGGAAATTGGCCGTCTAATGTTCTCAAGGTCAGTATGATTTGAAAGATGAGGCTACACCCTGAGGTGACCAAGGAAAGCTTCCATGCCACCCTTTCCTTTCCTCACTGAACTGCCAGCCATCACCCCAACCTTAAGGAAATATTTTTGTTCTCTCATTTGGTGGTTCTTAAATGCATAATTAACTTTGAAGTGATTAATTCATCATTTTTTCTCTTCTTATTTAAAGGGATATATGTACCTTAATAATTTTGTCTTTCTTTTATTTATTTTTACTGGCGTTAACACAATGTTACCTATTTGGCAGGCCCATAATTGCATCTTTAAAGCCATAAGAGAATGAAATAAAAAAAAAGAGAGAGAGTGATTAAAAATAACTCCATTTTCTCCTCTTTTTCTTTTACTCTTTAAGACTCTTGAAAGTGATATAATAACCTCTCCTAAGTGTTAACCTAGCACAATAGATCCCATTTTGAAGGGCCTGAAACAGAGCTCTAAGGGAACCAGCCTTAAAAATTGAAAAATAACAAGTAGAAAATTACTTATACAGTGAATTTTTAACTAGGAGAAGGGGCACCAAGCAAATTGCAGTTTTTATAAAAGCATTCAAGCATTACAAAATTCAGAAAATAAGCATAATTTGCTTCTAATTAGCAGCCGAAAGTAACTCTTAAATAGTTAAAAATTTTGGGTCTCATACTCAATTAGTGGTTTGTCAGATGCAAAAAATGTGTTATATTATTTTTAATAGAATAAATTTTAAAATTAGGGTTTTTTCTTTAGCATAGTTGATAAAATATTTTTAAATAGTTTAGAAAAATCTTTCAGCTTTACAATTTGTAACAGTGATGGTGTATAAATTTATGGGGTATTGTAAAATTAGTGAAGACCCACATCATTTCTCTCCTATGACTCTATAAGACAGCAGAGCATTTCAAGATATTTTTGGTTTCATATTACTCATGATTAGCGGAATTGAATGATGAGACTCACTAACAAGTTTTTCAAAAGTGCCCCATGTTTAGCGGTATACTGTGTGTTTTATGGTAACTTAATCAAGACCATAATTTTGTGTCAAATCATTAAGATTTAAAAGTGTTTTTTTCAATTGGTTTAGATGGTACACTCCTCTTTATTATTGGTATTATCAGGCAAAGACTTATCAAAAGTCTTTTCATGTCTTATCGAAGTCTTATCGAAAGGCTTCTGTTAGAAACTTAATTCTTACCCGTAATAGATTACTGCTTTTGATCTGATCTGAAAAACTGTTGATTACATTTTCTGCTCAATGTCAGAGCAGGTATTTCTTTTCATTACACTTCTTTGTGTTTCATATTCCATTATTTTTCTCACCTGCATTTCATCTGTGTTCTATTTAATAAATACGTCAGAAAATGATAGAACTATACCCATCATGTGTGTATCAATAAGGTGCTTGTAATTTCTTATTTCATTGAAACTCCCTATCGTATTACAGTTAATGCCTCAGCTTTATAGCTTTGCAGTAAATCTACCTTCTTTTCTGAGTCCCTAGTTTAAATCTGGAGGCTGCCCAAGTCATACAGTTTAGGAACAATGCCCTCAAAACTAATTTTAAAAAGGTGTGATCAGACCAAGATTGTCAATGCTTTCATCCCCAAAGTTCCTATGGTTTCAGATGAATGAAATGGTGTGGATTGTTTGCTCGAATATCACAGATTGAGTGATTCATGCTTAAACAGAGATGTGTTTTCTCATAGTTCTGGAAGTTAAAAGTCCTAGTTCAGTTCCTGGTGAGAGCCCTCTTCCTGGCTTGTAGACTGCCACCTTCTTGCTGTGTCTTCAGACCGCAGTGGCTTGTTTATGGTTTCCAATTCTGCTCTCTCGGCTCCTAGCTTTTCTCCAAATCATCCTCCTTCCTTGAAATGTGGCCAGTACACCAAGCTCAGTAGTCTTCTCAGCAGCTTCTTGCCTGTAGAAAATTGAGGCCCAAAGCCTTTGTTTCCTATTGACCAGGCTCTGCCCTTTTCAACCTAAGCTGTTAGTTTTCTTGTTTTTGTTTTTTGCTACTGTCATTCTCTTGAAAAGTTTCGTGAGTCTCCTATGAATCTTATCGAGACATACATCATTCAACCGAGAAATATATTTAAGGTAGGTCCACATTTACCTTGAATTCCTGTTGGGACTTCTGAGGAACTATAGTCTTAAGTTTCTGAAAAGCCCTCTTATCTGATGAAGTGGTTCCTTGAGACCTCCTTTCTGAGCTTTCACAAAGGATTTTGAAGTCACACTTGGTCTTCAACTTTATGTCATGTGTTCTTGATACTGTCCTGGATTTTTCTTTGCCTGGCAGTCATTTCTTTATTGTACCGCGCCGTTGACCATCACAAGAGGCTGGACAAGCCCTTGCTCCTTTTGGCGTACCCATCCTTTCTGTGGCTGATCTCCCTCTTCTCACATTTTCCTGTTTGTAGCAAGAAGCAGTTCAGCAGCAATCTCTGCAACTCTGCCTGAAAATCTTCTTAGCTGATCACCAAGTACATGAGGTTACATTTTCTATTTTTCTTACTGCTACAATGGACAATATTACCAAAAAAAAAAAAAAATGTTTCTGCCGTTGCATAGCAAGAATCCCTTTTCTCTTGTTTTCAGTGACATCTTTTTCACTTTATGGTAAGCCATTCCCTGCAGCCCTCCGAATGGGCCAGCAGATGTCTATTGCCAGGGTCTTTAAGGCTCTTTCTAGCTTCTTCCCACTTCCTGCTGTCACTCCATTTCCACTACCAAAATATGCAATAGTTATCTATGGCTGATGAAAAAGTGCTTCAAAACTTAGGGGTAACAAGAGACATTTATTTTCCCCTCCATTTCTGGGGGTCAGCTTAGTTGGACTCCGTCAGGAGGTTACCCCCAGACAGGATACCAGTGGGGGCTGCACCACCAGAAGTCTCAACTGGAGCCATAGGGCTGACTCCATGCTAGTGCATTCAGAATGCAGGGTTTTGCTGGTTGTGGACAAGAGGCCTCAGTTCCTGCCCACAGGCGACTTGAGCCTCCTTATGACATGGCAGCTGGCTTTCCTACAGCGAGTTGCCCCAGACAGAACAACACGTTCGTCCTGCCTCACATCAGCAGTCACACGCCATCACTTCTGCCACATTCCATTCATTAGAAACAAGCCATTGAGTTGAATCCACTCTCAAGGAAAGGGAAAATTAGACTTCAGCTTTGAAAGGACACATGTCAAAGAATCTGCATACATATTTCAGAACCTCCATATAGTAGTTAAACAAGTTATGAAAGTTATGGGTCCACCCAACAGCTAGGTCGATAGGTGACCAGGGTTCAAGTATGTTTTGAATGGGAAACTAGCCCCAGTTCTTTGTGATCCTCTTGGATTTGCCTAGCTACATGGCTCATCTTTAGTGTGTCATTTTTGCTCGTGGTGATGAAATGACTGCAATACAAGGGTTGTCCAGGAAAAAAACAAAAAACAAAAAACAAAAATAGCCATTGTCCATGTAATGACAACGATTACATGGCTGGATACTTTCTGGACATCCCTCATACTTCCAAAGTTGCATTACATCCCATGCAATCCCAGAGGAAGAAAAAGAACTTGTCTTCTAGAGCTCCCACATGAGTTGGAGAAACAGAAAGTGCCCACAGGATGGGATACTATCTAGTCACCCCTGGTCAGGTTGTATATACCACCGTCAAGGAGGACATATGCACAATGTTTATTGTCATGTAGGGGTTCTTAAAAAGTCAAACATAGGAGAGATCCAAGATGGCGGCATGAGAGGAGAGCACCAATAACTGCCTGGAAAGGGCCTTGTGAACAGAGGGGAATCCACAGGGGAAACCCTGAGAAGAAACCTCAACTAAGAGAACCACACAACACGGAACAACACACAAAGGTTAGAGAAAAAAGGGGAGAGCGGGAGAGGAAAAGGGAAGCAGCAGTTCGGGGACAGAGACTCGGAGCGTGGCCCGGGGCTGGCAAAAACAAAGGGGGATTGGGGGACTACGGTCAAAGTGGAGCTGGATCGAGGGCGGGCTGGACACCGAGACCTAGGGAGCGTGGAATCCCCACAAGACTGTGGACAATTTAACATCCCAACTCAAGGGACAGCACACAGTGCCCTAAGCAGATCACAGAGCCTACAGTGGAACAGGGACTGTGGAGCAGGGCGGCGGCACTTCCCGGCGGGCGGGGTGAGAGCAGGGCACCAGCCCACAACAGCTCAGCACCCCTGATTTACGGAGGAGATTGACTGTGAGGGAGCGCCTTCTGAGGACCGGGCTCTTGGAGTGAGGGCTGGGGCTTGAGTGGGCATAGCTGCATTGGACGTGCTTGGAGTGAATCCGGTGGTCTCAACAGAGCCGGGAGCGTAGAGCGGCTGCCGCCCGAGCTACGGCCTGTGCGCGCAGGGCTTTCGGCGCCCCGCCCACCGGGCCTCCGCGGCGCCGCTGCCACCGTGCAACTGGGTTTTCGGTGCCCGGCCCACCGGGCTGCAGTGACACCGTTGCTTGCTTGCCAGAGTTCAGTTGGGCTTTTGGTGCCCCGCTCACCAGGCCGCTGCGGTGATTCTGCCTGCGCGGAAGTGTGCGGGACCGGCTTTCGGCGCCCTGCCCACCGGGCCGCTGCAGCGCTGCTGCCTGCTCGCAAGCGCGCAGCTGGGCTTTTGACGTCCCGCCCACTGGGACTCTGGGGCGTTGTGGACCCTGCGTGCAACTGGGCTGCCTGCCGGGTCGCCGCGGTGTCATTGCCTGCGTGCGGGACTGCGCTGCCAACTGGGGCCTCTGCCAAGCCCCAGCCCATCCAAGTGCTGCCCTGTGGGCGTGCCTTACAGATATGATTGAAGGAGGGGCAGCCAGGAGGAGGAAAGACCAGAGCTCCTGCGCCCCGCCCCCACTGAACCACCAGCCCCCCTGCTGAAAGAGGAATCTGCTATTGTGTCTCAGGCCCGCCCTAGCTCCTACTCACATGTCCCCACCCCTGGCCACACCTTTACTACCCTGCTATCTAACAGCTAAGACAGCAACCTGAAGTGCCCCAGGACACAGAAGCAGTCTGCTTCCCCCAACCCTCTCCCAAAATCTCCTTCTCCCACAATTGAGTCCAAAAGAAAAAATAAAGAGAAGCCCATCTGATATGCAAACCCCCAGAGGGAAAACAGACTCATGTGTAAAGCAAAAAGAACCACATCAAACACAATGCACACCTCAGAATCCAAAGCCCCTCCAGAAGATCAGGGGCAGTCTTTAGTAAAGGACCTTGCACACTTGGAATCAAATCTAAGTGAAACAGGATTCAGGGTGGCATTAATCAAGACACTCAGAGAGCTCACTCAATGCTGGCAAAGTACCCAGACATAGTTAAATGACCTCAACAAGAAATTTTCTGAGCAAAATGAGTACTTTACCAACAAAATTGAGAAGCGAGAGCAGAACCAAAAGGAACTCCTTGAAATGAAAGGCATCATGGGAGAGTTGAAAAAAGAACTGACCAGCATAGGAAACAGGGCTGACCAGCTAGAGGAAAGGATGAGTGAAATTGAAGATACAAACATGGAAATGTCACAGAGGGAAGAACAAAGGGAAAGGAAAATCAAGAAAAATGAAAGAGCCCTACAAGAACTTTCTGACTCCATCAGAAAGAACAATATTAGAATAATAGGGGTACCAGAAGGAAGCGAGATGAAATCTTCTCAGAGTCTACTAAAACAAATAGTGGATGAAAATTTCCCTAACCTGTGGAAGGAATTACAGCCCCAAATCCAAGAGGAAAGCAG